>JXSR01S017774.1:0-16977 GCA_000969725.1 Ophiothrix spiculata
AATTTCCATTTAGTATGTTTATTTTGCCAGTGGGGAAAAAAGGGGGAGGGAAAGGAGTAAGACTTCTCAAAGGGACAGTCTGAGTTGCCCCCCCCCCCCTCGCCCCACCCTGCCATAGCTACACCACAGGCACAAGGATATTTGCACTTACAAATCACCTGTTAGAAACCGTAGTATATACCAAAAACATTCTTTCTAAATCTTGCCTAATTCTGATAAAAAAATTCAACAACTATGAAAATAAAATCCTTAACTCTCTACATTTGGGCAACAAGTGGACAGGTGATTGCTCAAGACTTCAATATATTCTACGAAATCAATCCTCTCTCATTGTACCGAAAAATCGAGGTGACCGAGTAGAGGTCAAAGTTCCGATATATTGGTATCAACATGGATCACCTAGATGCATCCCAAAGCCTAGAGTCAAACCGTAGGCCATCTTCTATCAACAATGCCAAATCTGGCAACTGGGATGACCTCATCACCAGAATGCACATGTCATTTTCCTTAATAAGATATACAGGATGTGATGACTTTGAAGTCGAGGTAGAGGATCACGTTTCTATTGTTTTTCTCACTGGTGAAGATCTGGGCACTGATTCCGATTTAAACTGACAAGCAAAATAAACACATATGCTGCACAAATGTTCCCCGCTCTCCGTGTGATTTCACAACATCTGAAATAGCACAACTGTGATTCACATATAAAGTTAAGATTTCATTCCTTTACATTTCCAATACCTCAACTTTTTGAAAAATTTGGGATGGGTTAGTCTTTTTACACTGACAATATTTTTGCTCTAATTTTGAGGTTCAATAGTGATATGCCAGAACTGGGGGATACTCAAGTTTTCTTTTGGTAGCAATGTGGTACTGGGAAGTACCATCCATCAAACAAAGTCAACAAATATTTTTGCTTCTCATCCCCTCACACATCCTTTTTTGTAAATTTTCTAGTAAAACTTGTTTATGAGTATTTTTAAAGAAAGCTAAACTTATCCCAGAGCCTTGGAAACGTGTAGTAATGAAGCATTTCAGCTGACTTTTGTGATCATCAGAGGGGTCCAACTCTCAAAATGAGAAATAAAAATAGGCCTCATTGTTTTTCTTTGACATTATTTTTTGCACTGAGCATGCCAAAATGGTAAATTTAGAGTAGTTTGCTGATAAAAAATAAAAAGCCACCATTCCTTTGTTTTATTTTCAAAAACCAGGATGAGTAAAATTTATTTAAAAAATATTTACTTGGCCTAAAAATATTGATTTTCAAGACAATATTTTCCATGTAGAAAGGTACAAAAAATGCTCACATTTTCAGCTACTTTGGCTTGTGGCTACACAAAAATCACTAAAAACTCAGCCATTTGAGTGAAAAAAAATATATCAAAATGCCCCCCCTCCCCAAAAAAATTAATAAATAAATAAATACAATCCAAGGTTTTTAGTCATTTTAGCAAAATAAAAGACAAATGAATGAACAAAATAAAACAAACATTTTTATTACTTGAAATTCCTTGAAAAACAAATGGCTGACCATTATACCACCTTGTGCAAATTTGCATAAATCATCATATTCATACATCAAAAACAAGCTCCAATTTCACAACGATTGTATTATGGATTGTTTAATTTAATTAAGGAGTATTATACATAAGCCACAGAAATTATCACTGGTCAGACTGGCCACAGGGAACTCCGGAGAATTTCATAAATAGAAAAAAGAGAGTCGTGCGCAGTGCATTATACCCAGTTCGCTTAGCTCAACAATAGATGTTGAATTATTACCCGGAGGGGAAGTTGATCAAAACCCGACCGGATACGTAATCGGTCAACGCGCAAGATATGCGAAAAATTAAACCATTCCTTTCTGCCTCGTGGCTATGCGTCTACTTTAGAAAGAAAAATACTTGAAAATGGTCACTAGACCCCCGGGGATGTGTATTCCAATCGAGTCTGCAATTTCAGAATATTGAATTTTCAAAATAAGTTGCAGCCCCAACGCAGTCTGTTGCTAACTTGTTATTAAATTGATACATGGGCTTAGGGGACGAGATGTAATCAGCTTTCCTTGCCGTCCTTTTTTGATTGTTAGATAGAAGAGCTGGCCTGTTTGAATACAACAGACTAAGATTTGTCCAAAGATGTCGGCATGGAAACAGGTGTTTCTAGAAAAAAGTTTGTCCTAAATAACCAGCTTGAATACACCACACCAAGATTTGTCCTGGGATGTCAGCATAGTAACAGGTGTTTCTAAAACGAAATTTATCACTTTGAGATGAAGAGAAAACATTTGCAGGTGTTTCTAGAAAATAGTTGTAGAGTTTAATCAAAGAGATCGGTATCTTGCAAACATTTCGCTACTGATATCAAGCCGTTGGTTCTGCTATTTGTGATATTTCTTTTAAACAAGTCATTTGCAGGTGAAATTAAACGAAGAAATACTATTGGAATTCATTTAAGAGCACACACCACCAATAAATCGCCTATTCATTCCTATGCAAAACAGCCTCCAGACCATGGCAGATATCTTGGCTATAAAGCGACTGGTTACTTCAACTCTTCGATTTATTTTGAGATTATAGTCTAGAAGAGCCCACAAAGTGAAAAAATATATAGGGTAACCTTGATAATTTTTTGCTAGGTCGCCTCGAAAATAGGATATGCTCAAAATTTCATTTTCTCTAAATCGCTAAAAATTTCTCTAGACACTGAAAATCTGCCCTCGAATTTTACAAAAACAGCAATATTATAGTGATCTTCAACCAGTCTGATTACATTTGACCCACAGAACATGATTCAAAAGAAATTTGATCAAAAAACCTTGTTCCCGCCATTTTTGAAGCTTTTAATTTAGAGAGGGCAACCAAACACTTGCTTTCGCATAGCTCTGTACGGGCCAAAAGCCTTTATTTAGTGATGTGTGTCCTTAAGCTGATGGTAAAAGATACAGTTGAAGCAACTCAATCAGGAGATTCACAAATGTGAAATTTGGATAAGTGAAAATTTCTCACAAATTTTGTGCACTCATTAAAATCATAACATAAGCATAAAGTAATTTTTGTGCAAGAGAAATTGAGGGCAAAAATCACAAAATAAATGGGTGAAAAATTTTTGCCTTTAACAGTAATATTTTTGACCAATCACAAATTAAAGCAAGAATAAACTATAGGGGTACACATTTCAAAGCATTTTGTTCACAAGACTTTTTGTTATTACAATATTAGCTAATCAGAATTTCTTGTTCACAGCCAGTCAGATATGTTTTTCAATAGTCAATATGTGATGACTCACCCCGAAAACGGGGACTTTGCGACAGAACACTTTTTGATGAAAATAGGCTGCAAAAAATAAAATAATAAGAATTTCCAGCAGATTTTCTGTTGTAAAATTTAATTGCTTTGATCAATTTCAACAAGTAAAGTGTCATTTTAAAGCTCAGGAAATGCTTAAACAGATGAAATGATAAAACCAAAATTGATATCATCTGCAAAGTCCCGTTTCAGGGTGAGCCATCACATATTACCTGGGATGATTTCACAATAGTCATATGGAGGAGTTTTTAAACTTACCTATTTTTTTGAAGAGTCAGATAATTGCAGCAGCATCAGGATATGAAATAAAACAAGACAAGAATAAGAAAAATTAAAATGAATACAAAAATCATTAATGAATTGCAATGTTTCAAATATTAATTCATGTGACACAAGATAAATGAATCACATGTCGGTACTTTTTAAATTTGATTTTTTTTTTAGTAACCTAGTTGTGCATTAACAGATTTCTTAACATTTTCCTCGAAAAAGAAAGTGCTAAAATGCATGTTTTTACCAGAATTCGAAGCAGCGATTTCAGTTCTCGAACAAGTGATACCCGCTGAGTAGCTCCCTGCATATAACCCCACGTTCTGATGTATCTGTACCCATTTTCGTGATATTTTAGATTTGGTTTGGTTAGGATGATGATGTCCTTAATATGTCATTTTAACTGCCGTTGTGTTTTATTCTAAGTGATATTGGAATCAAGTTTGATTTGATTTGATTTGGGTTATAAATGCTTGATTAGACCCATTTTATTGGTTATCCACCCAATTCTTTAGGATGCACCTTTAGATTTCCGGAGGGGGGGGGGAGCAGAAAGTTGGGTTCAGGGTTGAATTTTTTTTCTTCTGCCTGTGGAGGGGAGGGGAGAATTTTTATTCTTCTGCCTGTGGAGGGGATTTTTTTTTCAAAAACTTCCTGCTCCCCCACCCCCCGGCCCTCTTGAAATCTAATGGTGCGCCCATTACATCCCTGTAACTCAAATCAGTATTTCCCGACTTTCTAGTCATTCGCTCGATTAGGTCACATATGTAGAAAAAGAATAAACTTATGTTGAATTAAAATAAGCTTATGTTACTCCTTTCATCATAGATCAAAAGGATAAAATGTATATTTATATCAAGTTAATTTTATTGTCTTGTCTATGCAAAATATGTCAAGTTTGATCAATTCCACAAAGTATACATCTTTATCATCAAACAAGTTGATTTTTCAATAACAATTTGTTTTCCTTGATAAAAATGGATGCGATTGTTGATAGCGATCTAATCAATCACGATCTATTCACGAGTCATTGATGGTATTCATAACCAACGTTTTCATGTACTGACAAAGTCGATGATTACGACACAACAATGCCCAAAACACAACATATCACGGTAACAATAAACCTATTGTGACACGGTGTGTTATCATAGTCACCTAGATTGCATTCAACAAATATTTGATTTTTGTTACATTTTTGCTTTTGTGCGAAGCTTTTGATGTCACTGAGTTTTAATTTTCTACATCAAATTCAAATAAAAATGTCAGCATTTGTGAATGGTTATGGCATGATCATGATTGATGGCGTTGCGAGCTTAATTTGGCGACAAATAAAATCTTTACAATTTACTGCATTCTGAACAGACCAGCCTGACAAGGGACGTCTTTCTTATCTATATACCAAATCTACACGTTTTCTCTTAAGTTAGTAAAACAAACTTGTGTGGATTTGCAGGGTTTCTTTGGTGTAAAAGTTTGATTCTTGCATATAAAATCTGAATTGATATCATATTCTTGTAATGTGTCATCTTATTTGTACGGGTTAAAGATGTGACAAAATAGCGACTCTTCTGATTTATGATGAATGCAAGAACAAAACATGATGCGCACTACATCTGAATTTTTAAGTATATGATTTTATTATATATTCTGTATTTCTTGAATTTGACAACATGCTTTATTTATTTTTTATATTTACATCTTTCATTAAATGGATGTCTCCGGATTGGGATGTTGAGAAAGATCAACATAAAGCAGAACACAAAATATGTGAATCTCCCCCAGCCCTATCCCTTACCCGATCTAGTATTTATGCAGGCCTGTATTTATGTTTCATTATGTCTGTACCCTGACTGGGACATTGTGAAATCCAAAGCAGAAAACAATATGAGTCTCTATCCTCTACTTTCAACCTTTCCCCCAACCCTAACCCATGATACTTTTATTACATTTGTCCCCAGATTGGGGCAGTGAAAGATATCAACACAAATTAGAAAATATAACATGCCAGTCTCTTCATTCCCCCCTTTCCTCCGCCCATGTCTTGGTCCTCAATATTTTCCTTCCCCTCCCCCTTCATCCCACCCACACCTCATGTCTTATTTCAATCCTTTGACTGAGACATTGTGAAGTGTCGACACAAAGTTTACCAAAAAAAATGTCTGTCAGGCAGAACCTGGAGGCACTTACAAATACTCATTAATTGACTTGATGAAACTTCATGCAATAAATTTTGTCTCATATCTTTTCCTCTTTCCGATTTAATTACACTCAACTCCTAATATATTCCCTCAACATCCCTCATTTCATAATATTTTCCTAATCTAAATTAATCCCGGCCCATCTGCGACTTCTTCCCCGACACGATTTGAATATCATATCTTGAACTTCCCAAAATTTATTTGACTGCTTTTCATCGTGTAATATAAACACGTCCATGCATGTTGAGTTATTTTTGCTTCATTATCCGCGTGCCTTCAGGTTTTCAGTCTCAAAATTTTTCATTAACAAATCTCTCCAAAGACAAAAGGTATTGGGGAAACAACTAAATTAATCTCCCCCACATTCTTAGTTGTTGATTTATCTTACTATTGGCCTATGAACATTGAACAAACATGGAAAAAGAAATTTGAAACTTGGTCAGTGAAAGTGGACAGCCCAAGAAAACCAAACAATAGCAAGCTGATGGACCATCATTGAGAGAAATTCAATTAGGATTGATACTCAAAATATCCTCCAAACTTTCTTGCAAAATATTCATCAAAAACTGGTGCCAGGAAGTATAGTTAAACTTAACTCCTAACAGTAACAGTTTGAAGTATTTTGCAATTTTATTAATTCGTATCCCTGTTTCTGCTAGACCATTACTTTATATCCAGATTTCTATTGGACTATTTGTTGGTATCTGTGTTTCTACAGCACTATTAGTAACTGTGTTCCAATTGGACCATAAATTTACATCCATGTTTCTATTGGACCGTATTTTTTGTGTTCTATTGGACCATTTGCTTGCATCTGTATTTCTATTGGATCATTTGTATGTATTTATATTTCTATTGGACAATCTGATTGCACCATTTGTTTTGTACCAGTGTTTCTATTGTACAGTTTCAAGGCCGAATAAAAAATAAATGTTTCTGGTCCCCACCCTCCTCATTTTTACATTTCTTTTTATTTTATAATATTTTTCACAGGGTGCAAAGTATTCTACAGCCTTGCAAAATGTAAAATGAAGCATTTGAGGAGAGTTTCACCTCTCAAAGAAAAAACAAACAAAAAAGAATTCTTGTTTTTTCATAGATATCATTTAGCTTACTGAACACATTAAATATATAACTATTTTGAGCAGATTTTAAAAAATGTTTTGAAAAATTCCACCTACTTTTTTTAAACCTGAAGGGAAAAAAATGTTTTTACTTATCCCAAACTTTACTTATCCTACATCTACTTGGGAATTTGTGTAAAAAGTGCAAATCCCTAATATGTGCTATAAGCAGTCACACAGTTACTACTGGGTGACTTGGCATCACCTTGGGAATTTCTCTGTGTAATAGTGCATCCCTAATCTATGATGTAAACCCGGGATTACATCAAACGGTTGGGTAAAAACAATGTCGTAATCAGATTAGCACTGTGAGAGGATTAACTGTGCTCATATTAATTGATATGTGTGTGTGTGGTTATAACATCTGCTCACTTTTACAACTCAACTCAAAATTTCAGGAATAATTTGAGTCACAAACATTTCCATTTTGTAAAAAAATAAAAAATCTCCAAGATCATGCACTTCCTAAATAAAATGGTGATTTACAATTGCTTGCAATATAACTGTGAAAATGAAGTAAGAAAAGCTTGCCATAAATTGAATTCTGCTTTGGAAAAATATATATCTAGGTAGAACAAGTCTGCAAAGTATGGGAATAAGGCTCGCATTCCTCAGCCTACACCACCTGAGCCACTTCAAAGGGTAGTGGACAGAGACAAGATATAATATTTTAACTACTATAGTAGTCCAGCATTGAGAGAAATTTCAAAAAGCCATTCAAGAGCAAATCAATTTCAAAGAGCTAAAATTTGTAAAGGTAAACTACCAAAAAACATCAACTACAGCCAGACCAATGTACACCTTCAGAAGAATTTGAACCATTTTTGAGTGCAAAGTGTTTGCACAAATGAGCTCAAATGCCCTTCAGCAGGCACCTATCAGGACATTGGACTCTGAAAGGAGTTTACAACTATTCCATTCCTTTCTTAAGGATTTATATATGAACATTGAACAAACATGGAAAAAGAAATTTGAAACTTGGTCAGTGAAAGTGGACAGCCCAAGAAAACCAAACAATAGCAAGCTGATGGACCAGCATTGAGAGAAATTTCAAAAAGCCATTCAAGAGCAAATCAATTTCAAGTTCAAAATACTGTAAGTTCTTCAAGTAGATTTCAATTGAGCCATTCTGGGGTCTTTAAAAGCTTTATTGTTATTGGCTGATATGATTGAGTTCTAAAGCACTGACCAATACAGGTAGTTCTTCTTTGGATATAAGCACCTAGGGGGTTAACCTATAAGAGATCTAGCATTCACTATTTAACCCTGTACCATCAAGAGGATTTCAATTGAGCCTGTTCAAGGTCAATGCCCTAGCGTCAATGTCATCAGAACTTGTCGTCGTTTATGATTGGTTAACAAACGTGTTACTTCACGTCCGCATCGCTTGAAATTGATACAGCAGAACCGTGTTTCTACCTCTGCCAACATGTCACTCACTTAGGTGTAAAAAGAAAGTAAATTTTGTTAAAAGTGACTGGCAAAGAACTGATAATTTGCATTATTTTGAATGGAATCATACCTTTAATTTACCAATCATTTTTTTTTTCTCAAAACCAAAATTTATGAACAATTTACGTTTTATTCAGAAATTTTGATAGACATCTTGTTCTGTTTACTTACATTCAAATTGACGCAAAATTGTGATTTCTCACATCCCAACTTTGGCATCAAATTACTCCTTTTTTATGCATTATTTGGAAAATGTTCTTGAGAAATAAGCAAGGGTTTAATTAGAGACATGTTTTGCTAAATAAGAAAATATATGCTATTTATACACTTTAATTTGCTTTTGTTCATAATTCCTTTCCCATCTTGATCCAATTATACTTACTTTCAAACTGACACACACTTAGATTGGAAGTACTCAAAATTCACACTTTGGGCATCAAATTACTTCTTTTTAATAAGAACACGTATGTTATTGTTGATATAAAAACTTTAAAAAGGAAGATAATTTAGTGAAATTTTATGATATTAAAATTCATCGTCAAATATGTCTGCTGAAAGCCATTCACTCAGAAGAACTCAGAATATTAAATATGTTTCCTATAACTAAATTAAAATAAAAGAATATCATTGATCCACAGCAAAATTAACATATTCGCAAAATTTAAATAAATCAGAATGATAATCTAACAAATGTTCAAACAATGAAAGAAGCATTGCCATAATACAAGTATGCCATTATTACACACCTAATGAAAATAACACACTTTTCCAAATATAACAGAGTACAAAACGGCACTATTTATTACCTTAGTAAATTACCAAAATAAAACAAAATTGTTAGCTCTTGAAATTAAGCAAATAGGATCATAAAAACCCACCCATTTAACCCATCCCCTAATCTGTTTAAGCAACTTTAATCAACCAGATTTTTTGAGACTCAACGTAAAGCTTAGCAAATTCAGCCATGGTACAGAGGTGCACCATGCAAGAGATCTTAATGATACAATACCCCGTTGGCATACAGCTTAAAACGACAAATCTGGAAAAAAAATGGGATGTATATGCAGAATAGAGAGGCATGGGTAGTAATCAGCCCGTCCAATTATCCGATTTCATTTCGTGTATCGCTAGGAGAACCATGGTATTGTTCAAGAAAACACAACTACTTAATAAGCACACTATCGTTTTCTGGTATTGAAGATAGAGCACGGTGTCGACATCTTGGCGTCGCCCACCGCGCCAGAATTCCATGCGCGACCTCATGTCACTGGTAACCTTTTACTTTAGAATTACCTTTACGTAATCTATTATTTGATCAGTGGAGGAAGGGCAGGCATGCATTCTGATCAGTGGGGGAGGGATGGACGGGTATGAATTCTGAAAAGCTTAATGGCTGGTACAGAGCAACACAATAGCTGCCAGGTAAAAGAGAAAATATCTTAATTAATATCTAGGCCTGTGTAGACTTCAACTGAGTTGAGTTCATACCATTACCACTATCAAAATAATTTAATTGTCAAACATACTTCATCGTACCCTAAACTAATACATCGGACAAATTTCATAACATGCATTCTCAATTTTATCCACAAAAAAAAAATGTTACCAAGTGACCATATTTATCATTTATCATTAACTACTGAGTGATGGTGTCAAGCTCTTCTTATCCTAACCCAAATCCATCCAGCAGAAAAAAAAATCATAACATGCATCCCCAATTTTATCAAAAACCATTTCCAAATTCATCATTTATGAGTTTTAAAAATCCATACCCGATTCAAGATAGCATCAAATCTCGTCTTAACCCATCCCAAACCTACGATACATCAGACACATTTGATAACATGCAACTCTAATTCTATCCACCAAGTGACCAAATTCATAATGTATCACCAACTAGCGACTGAAACCCACACTCCAATTCCAAGTGTCTGATTCCCGTCATTGCTAGGCTTAACTTGAAACAAGACGCCGGGTTAACGCACCGGCTTTATCCATTCATTGATGAGCCAGATCTCTAATCATTATGACAGCTGACAGTTGCTGGTATCCTAGCAATTGGATCATCTGTCCGTTCTTTTCTCAAATTTCTCTCCCGACTGAAGCAGCACATTAACATGTCACATTTCGAAGACATGTACCAAGGATTCTCTTAGCTTGGACCATAGATACAAGTACTGTAACTGGGAATATTTTCACGAACAGAATTTTTTGCGAAACCAGACAATCACAGCCTTTTCGTGTGTGTTAAATTAGCATTTTAATGCTTCATTACATAAAATAAATGTATTCGTGGAGTGTTATATTCATGATTAGATGCCGATTCACGAAAATTGAACCCTCACGAAAATAACCCCGTTTACAGTATTTCATTCAAAAAAAAACCCAACAACAACAAAAAAGCCATTAATTTTGCAGATTGGTTCAAGACAAGATGAAACCAAAATATGTAAATTTGAGGGTATCAAGAAAAAGCTGAAATCATGACTTTTGAGCATGTTTTTAAAAAATGCTTGAGAAAGCTTTTAAATTAATTAAATACAAGAATGTAAAACTAAAAATCAAATCTGAAATCATGACTTTAAGAATTCTTAAAAGCTTTGAAAATTGACCTGAGCTCATGCATCTCTACCAAGGAAGAAGAAAGTATCTTGCACTACAATTGCAATTTAAAAAGCCACTATCAGACATTGATCAGTACTTCCTTTTACCTGATTTGATTTGATTTGATTTTATTCAGGAATATAACATGGCACATATATAAAACATACATTATTCAGAATTAACTGGAAAATGCTACATTACAATTACAAACATCTTATAGAAAATAATACAGCACACGAGTCGACCATTCCTCGGGTAACCCAAAAAGCCTCGTAGAAGCTTATTTCCATTGGGGCCCTTAAAGTCTAAAATAAAAATTGCAAATTAAATTGAACATACATCAAAATTCACCTTGTCCAGAGTAGGGAAGCATGAACTTGGTTATTGTTGCATTCTACTATTCTAAATTAAACCTGAAAACGGGCATCTCTGATGAATTGAATTCAAGAAAACAAAACCAATAATCCATCCAATAATTTAATTAATATATTCTAATCCACAAAGATATACAAAAACTAGAGCTTTTTAATGTAAACAGGTATACATTTATAAGATACTTAAAAAGGCTTTAGCCTTGATTCTACATGTTATGAAAACTCCTCAAAATAAAAAAATGACATGTTTGAATCAAAATAAACAAGCAAAGGTAATTATTTTTTATTTAAAAAAAATATTTTCTGCCAAAATTCCTTTCTTACCGCTTTACCAAATGTTTTTCTATCATACTAAATTTGTAATTTCAAGCATATGCTTGTTGATTTTAAAATGAATTATTAATCTCTTAGAGGAATTTTAAATATATATATTTAAAAAAAAATAAAGCTTCACTTATAATTGTTTATTATACTTTAAATATTCAAGTTTAACTGAAATGGTTATGGACATCAGTTAGTAGTTGAAAGTACTCCCTAAAATTGAAATAAAATCAGTAAGTGTCACAGAAAGTTGACGTTGACATTGATGATCAAGGCTAATGCCTTTAAATGTATCAAGTAACTCCAAATGCTTAAGTTTGTTTGGCTTAAGAAGCAGCTTAAATGATGACTTACAAATAGCACAGCTCAAGTAGCTATGTACCGCAACAAGTCAAGAGGATGCTAAGAAAATATACACTACTCGTGAAATATGATAGCTAACTGGGTGGAATTCTTTTTCCCAGGCACAGCCTTGATCTTATTGTACAAACAGACAGGATCTTGTTTGTATTATAGATACATTATGCAATTTGACCAAATTCATGAATGGCCATTCTACGTGGATAAATTAATAAATTAAACATAGGTGGCTGATAAAAGTTTGTGCCATTTGTAGAATAAAGATCATGAAGTTTGCACTATCAGTAACAACCAAGTCATAAATTTCTACTATCAAATGCTCAACAGCTATCTGTTATTGATATAATAATATAGGACACCTACTTATCAACTATCTACAGTTGATAGCAAATGTTTCCATTAGCTATCTACAGCTAGCAGCATTTTAATTCATCCACCACATAACCATGATGATGCACTACTCAATAAGCAATCTACTGCTGATAGCACATTATGTTATCTTTCTGCTATCTACTGCTGATAGATAGCACCTTTTTCATAAACTATCTACTGTTGATAACACATACTTCATTTGCTATCTACCGCTGAAAGCACATAAATTCATATACCATATTCAAATAAATGGTGCACTACTCTATAAGCTATCTACTGCTGATAGCACAAACTTGCTAGGCTATCCTCTTCTTAAAGCTTTAACTTCACAAAAATCTTTAATATAGATCTATCAACAATATATGCTTGGTGTTTGGTTCCAAATTACATAATGTCACTAAATGATCATGAGTTTGTTCATGTTTTCAGACCTGAAACTGACTTTTAAAAAAAAGAGCTGAAACAACTAAAATCTGCACCAAACAGCTTTAAAAAGGCTGATTTAACCAGAAAAGCTGATAAGGTGTAATAAAATGAGTTGAAATCAGCTGGAAAGTTTCAGTTTTTGGTTCCAAATTGTATGACGTCACCAAATGATCACAAAAACTGCTAAAATCTATCAATTACTGATAATACACCATTTCATCTGCTGTTACTGATAACATAATCGTGCCATTTACCTATCATCTTATCACTTAGCTTATCATCTCAAACAAATTCAGTTCAAAATTGCGAAACCATTTTCAACTTTGCTTTGTGCTTCTCAAGATTGGCTGATGTCAGCAAAGTGATAAATCTCCTCTTCCTCCCGTACGACACCGTGCATACTTCCCTGCTCTGCTCTGCTTACTTCTCCCAACCCATCACACGAGAAACCCAGTTTGAATAATGGCATACACATCAAATTGTTTATCTTCATTCTAACAGCTTTTAACAGCAAGATTATAACATGAAAGCCTGCACATTCAATTGGGCTGCCTTATATCATGTTCAGAATTAATTTCAAATTCAATATATAGATAAAATGTGATGACTCACCCGAAAAGGGGGACTTTGTGACGGAACACTTTTTCGAGAAACTGATGAAAATAGGCAGCAAAAAATAATGAAAATAATAAGAATTTCCAGCAGATTTTCTGTTGTAAAATTTGATCGCCTTGATCAATTTCAACAAGGTGTCATATTAAAGCTTAGAAAATGCTGTAACAGATGAAGTGATAAAATCAAAATTGATATCATCTGCAAAGTTCCCAGTTTCGGGGTGAGCCATCACAAATATTAGGGTACTTTTCTATGAAGGGCTCAATTTACTTTTTTGTGCTATTTCTGAGAAGAAATTGTCCTTGTCATCAATGTGACATTTTCTATCTTTTACACTACCATTTTCCAATATGAGACTATTTTTATAGAAACTTATTATACAGCCCCATTAAAAACACAATTTTCAGCAAAAATTTAAGAAATATAGGAATTCTTATACTCTGTAAATCTCGAGTATATGCAACATTGAACAATCATCCAATTAATGCACATTAGAGAGCTCTTGTGGTCTAGTGGAACAGTGCAGGACTCCGAATCAGTAGGTGGCAAGTTCTTCAAGTGATGTCCTTTGGCAAGGCATTTAATCTTGATTGCTTCGTCGACCTGACCGATATTGGGGAGCTGTTATGGTGAACATTACATTCTAAGTGCAGATAGGGTGTGCATATCGGCCATGAAGCCACCCTAGTTGAAGCAAAATGAATGTGATGGTTTCCTGATGGCAGCGTAATAATAAATGGCAACAACGCTTTGCAAACATAGTAAAAGGCGCAATAAAAATACCATTATTATATTATTATTATTTGGTCTTAATCAATCATTACTAGTCTCTTACACAATACAAAGCCACCAGTTCACAATGTTGTATAATAGAAGGGATACGCTATGGATCTTGTCACAGAGTCTGATTGCTTGTTGAATACTCCAAGATTTATAGAGTATAGATTTAAACACATCATTTAAGATACAAATGTTATTCAGGAATCAAATCTGGCAAACAAGGGAAGAAAAGAAATCTAAAAGAATATATCTAATTTTCAACTTGTTGAACCAATTGACCAATTATCACTTATTATTACTTAAAATAAGTATCTTGCAATGAAACAACAAATCTTGTACATTCAAATCCAGGGGGAAATGATATCTTCAGAAATTAGGGACAACTTTGTGTGTATTTGTATGGCGAAAGTTTAATACACCAAAAAGGTTTTCAAATTTGCTTTTTAAGTATAGCTATGGAATAGTGAAATTTGTTGGAGGAAAAATGGAGAGACTACACATCTGTAATGCCTGCCAGCATGTTGAAAGCAGCTATGCAACTTAAAATGATTTCTAGTGCTATTCCATATCTATCATGGTGCGCATAAATTGGCACCGATATCTCATCCATAATATCCGACAGACCGCTTGCAAATGTAACATGCTTATTTCCGAGGCCCAAAAAAGATTATGTCGGAGCAACTTTGACAAAATGAGTTGAACAGTTATGGCATAACTATGAGTGGCATAACTATGAGAAAAATGTGCAATAAGACTGTTGATTTTCCTCCCAAGTTTTATATTTCTATATTTCAATTACATACCATTTATAATGGTAAAAGTTAAGATGTTCAGGCCTTGTTGAGTTGGACAGTTTTGTTGAAAGTAAAAAGGAAATATATGCAAAATGTGTACATTAGGAATTGATCTGGAGACCTGTTTTACCGCAAAATAACAGTTTAGTGTTGCTTGATTTATTTCACAGAAAATATCGATCAATTTTAAAAGCTTTAGGTCCTGGTCGCATTTTTATGTAGATCTTGTAATGTGTCGTTGAGAGAAAAAGTTTTAAGGTAAACCATAGGATAAATGTTCAGTATCATCTGAAGAAGTCTGTTAGTGTGACCATGGTGTGACACATGTGAAAGTTTATGAAAGATATTGAACTATTTATGGCGTTAAGGGTTAATCGGTTCTGGCCCGGTTTCGACGTCTCGAAATGTGTCGTTGAGAAATGAGCAATACGTCAGCATGACAGGAAACAATTAAGATGAGATATTGGGCAACACGGGACATGTGTATGGCACAATTTTTCCTTTATTGAAAACTCATTTTGTCAGCTTCCTTTATCCCTTCTCTCCCTGGACGAGACTTGACATGGTTTTATTAAACATAACTGTCAACTATTGGGGATTCGTTATCAAATGTGAAAGGAAAAGCTACCCTGCCCACATTTTTTCTCAATGGTGATACTTTACCCCATAAATTTTTAGTATTTAATAACTTTTTTTAATCGCAGCGCAATCACATAAGCTCAAAGTTCTAATTTTTAAATAGTTCTTAAACGTGTCCTCGACACTGTTCATAATGGCAATAAACTAAGTACGTTAGGCAAAAACAAAAAACAAGTTTGTTTCCCGTGTGCCGCGCGCATTTTGTTTTTTTGCGTCATATATTTGCGCATTTCATTTTTTTATTTGATATTTTAGAAAACGAAATAGCCAATTAGATAAAAAGAATGGGGAAAACTGCAAAATTTTTACTAAAGAAGTGTTTTCTTTTCAACAAAACGGACAGGTTTCTTACTGAAAAAATCATCACCCATGCAGATTTTCAATCAAAATTTGCCTTAGCACCTCTTGAAACAATACAAAAAATGAAAACAAAATAAAAACCGCATTTCGCATTTAGGTTTTTTGACCACCTACAGGAAACAAACTTGTTTTATAAGGAATGCATCTATAAAACTTAGTAGTGTGCATGATGACACTGTAAAAACAAAACCCTCCAATAATTGGAAGTGCTGCTTTCTCAATATCATGCCCCCAATTATTTCTCAATGTATCATTATGTCACTGTCAGGCTACAAAGTGATTATTTCTCTGATGTTGTAAAGTCAAAGATGGCAATCTTAAGAATATAGGACACAGTAAAATGAAATTTGAATATGTTGAAGCTTAAAATGGATTTGAGCCATGTAATGAAAAATGGATAGCATTAGAACCTAGATCTTGGATATGCACAATATTTTTTCAAGTTCGTTGTCTAGTAGAAATGAGCACAATTTATATATATAAAAATAATTTTCAAAGTCTTATTAAGATTGGTTCCTGAAGTGACTTTTAAGTTGGAATCAAAATTGATGTTAGATTTCTGAGACTCTTACCTGGTTTGTCAAAAGATGGCAGCAATGTCAGCACATGAAAAGAAACAAGAAAAACACAGAAATGTTAGAATTACCATCAAAAACATTCATGAGTCAAACACATTTATAACCAAAGGTTCATTCATACCAGAAACATGGATGACAATGGATGTATCAAAACAAAAAGATTCTTTTTATTACCATCCTCCCTTTGCTATATAATGAAATATAATTTCTCATCAACCATATTTTGATGGCAATTTTTCTGTGAATGTCAAGTTCACATGCGTCTGGATTACGGGTATTAAGCCCCCAAACACCCACGTAAGATGGGCAAATCTTCTAAGCACCACAGCAGCTGCACACGTATGGCTAAGAGAAGTCAATTTCTCAACTTAAATGCACAATTTCACCTCATTTTAT
>JXSR01S017774.1:27959-59525 GCA_000969725.1 Ophiothrix spiculata
AAGTTTTCAAATGATATTGAAATTTCAGACAATTTGCAATACAATCTAGGCCTATCTGATTTTTTGCAATTAAAATGTGGGTTCAGATTTTTGTCGGTAAAACTGTTTATGGGTCTATGCCAATTAAGGCTGACTAAGTCCCACACCTTCCCAGGGGGACTGCTCATAGAATAATGTGGCAGGCATCCGTGTCATAAAAAATGGTGTAAAAGGATCAGATTTTAACCCATCAGTGGTGTCTACGTATTTGGAAAAAGGGGTAGTTTTCAGCACAAATTACGCTATTTCGAGTTGCAAATTCAAGCTACTTCCGCCAGTAAGGGTCACATTTTGCTGGTCAACTATCATGATTTGCATAAAAAGGTCTATTAACAGGAGAAAATAGGTAAAAACTTCATGTAAATGAGAATAAAATGGCAACTGCAATACTCTTTGATACCTATTTGCTGGAAAAAGATTACAAACTTACGCCACTTTGATATTCGGGTGCGATTTGCACCATCTTACACTATTTAGGGGTGCAAATTGCTACTAACTAACAAATACACCATTTATTATTAAAGTCATTAAATTTCCTACAAATCAGGAAGTTTTGAACGCAACAATTGCATACAGTAAATAAGCGTCTCACCTCACGCAGTACAAAATACTTTTCTTTTCACGCAATCGCCGCGTCAAGCAACCAATCAAGATATGAGCCACGCATTTTCATTACGGATGCGTAGTCACACACGCTCTCATCCTACGCACCCTGCAGATTTGATTTGTAGGAAATTTAATGATTCCAATAATAGATTCCAAGTTTGGGCGCTCTGCCCAGCATGAGTAAAACATAATTCTTCGAACAGTCACCCCTCCCCCCTTTCCCCGGCACACCTTGTAGTGGGTACCTGTCAGACCAAGCGCCAACTATTTAACGGTCTGTCGTCTGACCCACTCCAAGACCTCGTTAACATTCATGTCTGATCTCATACTGGGATCGAGGTTCTTAACCTTCCTGTAAAATGCTGTGAACTTTTTTATGTTCCTAAATTAATGAGGTACGCAGTTTCGCTGATGAGAACCAGCTTGAACTACAATTTCATAATCAGTTAAGGCGTTGGAGCACAATTAGGCCGCAACATTGCCACAAGTTTGATTTTCCAAGATGGTCACCATAGACTTGATTATGCACATTAAAATTATTGTAAAATATTCATTACATGATTTAGAATTATCTAGAGGACCTGCATAAATCAAGCCTACGGTGGCCATATTGGAAAATCAATGCTGTGGCCTTGTGGCCACACAGAGTTGTGGCCTAATTGTGCTCCAGCGCTTAAACACAAATCATTACATTTTTTGGAGGTGAGCATCATTACCAATCCCTGCAAAAACCATCAACCAAACTGAAAAGATATCTAATGCTTAAATTAAAATCAAAACCAAAAGAATCAATCCGAAACTGAACTACAAACTATTGATTTCTGCAAAACAACTCCAATCATCTCCGGGCTTAATTTCCGTGTTCAAAGCCACCTAAAAACAATCATTACCTGAAAAGTACCATCACAATTTTTTTCCTTTTAAGTCAAGTATATCCTGCGACGACTTCGGATCACACAAGGGTTAAAGGCCATGAACTCAGAAAAAAAAAGACTCCCATTTTGAGTCATTGACTTTTGATTAACTTGATCCAGTATTAAGATTCACCACATAGTAGACACTGACAAAATCAATTCAAATTACTTTCTTGTTTATGGGAAACGGGCGGAAGAAAAGCAAATCTCAGCACTGCAATATGCTATGTGTTTCTTATGTACTGTAATATCCTTGTCAACATTTGCGATGTGTCACATTTCAACACATTTTTTTTTTTGATGTTGAAAGACGGATGTTACCAGGTATCTGGTTGTCTCTCCTATTACAAAACAGCTTCACACCTTGGGGAGGGGTGGGGTGCATAGACTTCATCATATGAGGGAAAAGAGGGGTACACGGGCATGGGGGAAGTGACGGGCACATAGAGATTGCCATCTGTGGGAGGGAAGGGGTGCACAGATAATATCATCTCTGGGAGGGGGATGCACAAACATATTATCTGGTGGGGCAGGTTTCTCAGATATCATCATCTAAAGGGGTCAGGGGTGCAAAGACATCGTCTGAGAGAATGGGAGTGGAGAGCTATACAGACGTTATCATCTGAAGAATGGTGCACTTATGTAATTATCTATGAATCTATTGAAGGTGCGTTTACAATTAAGTGAATATTTTTGCTCTTTGGTAATGACTAAAAGTCCATCTGAAGTTAATGCTGACTATAAAAAAATTTCAAAGATTGCTTGCAACTTCAAAACTGCTTGCAACCTTTCAGTAAAATGTAGATTTAATGAAAATGCATAACAATTTGTTTCAAAATAATCCCATAAAATTGATGCATGCTTGATAAAGCAAGGTTTCAACCTGAAATTTAAAATCTAAACAACATTTTTCAATCACTTCAAAATATCTTGATTTTGAATGATAAAAGTAACATACAACCTTAAAGCAATTATTCTCTCAATATGTGGATAAGGAAATCTATTTCCATATACATCATTCTAATAATAAAACTCAGTATGGCGTACTTAATAATTAATTTGCCTGCCATAACATGATGAATGTTGTTTCTCCTTAATTATGAATAAAGAATTCATTTTTGAACAAGATAAATGTTTCAACTGTCTGGGTTGGACAGCAATGTTATTCATGCTTGTGAAAGCTTACCCATTCAAGGTTTACATGGACAGAAATATAATTACTCCTTAAGCTTACCTAGCCTAGGTTTAGGCAGCATTGGAGTAAGCTTACCCAGCCTATACTTAGGCTATGACAGGCTACCTACGGGCTCAAACAGTAATGGAATTTTTAAGCTTACCCAGCCTATACTAGGCCATGACGGGCTACCTACGGGCTCAAACAGTAATGGAATTTTTAAGCTTACCTTGCCTATGCTAAGCTATGACAAACGCCTGCCTATGGGTTCAGACTTAAACATGAATCAATAGCTTTAATACAATCTGGTCAAAATGCACTTGTTTTCAGGTGAAGTAAGCTTAGGGGTATAGGGTTATGGTCGGTCAAGTTTGAACGTAATCCTTTACACCTAGCAGCAATTTTCACAACATATTATTCCCTAAACCACCTTGGTATGTTCACAAGTTAACCCATACTTTGAGAATGTTTGTATTTTTTCAGTTAACCGCAAAGTAAGCTGGAAATTCCAAACCAATGCCCAACATGCCAATCTCATAAACAGCCTCATGAAATAGCTCCTAGAAAATGAAATCTACCACAAATCAGGCCAATCTCACAAATAGCCTGTAGAAAATGCTCCTAGAACCTAAAATCCCATCATTACCACAAATATTTCGCATGTTACTTACTCCCAAGTGGCTACTCTAATAACCTTATGTGCTTCTTTTAAGATTCTTATCCACGATACACTCTTGAACTAGTACGAAATCATCTTGTTTCAAGGACATAGCGTATTAAAGCTCATACCTGACTCTGACCATTCTAGCAACCAGTAATTGCATAATCTGTATTCCCCAGTGATATCGCCATCAAAAATCCTCTGCCCATTAAATCATGCACACAAGATATGCCTGCACTATATCTTGGCTTTGAATGGAGGAGGAAAAAAACCTTGGCAATTGCTGTAAGATGAAAGCAAGCATTCAAGTGAACATTCACAGAATAAAAGGTGACCTGATCAGGTGAAATGAGCCGCATGTCGTCAATTTTCAATTTTATACCAGATACTGCCGACCGGCACAAACCCAAGGTGGCTACAACCCTGATCTATTAGGACATTTGAAAAAAAGCTAAAATTTGATCCAACACACTACAATTGGTCATCTTGTTTAAGATACAAGCTATTAATTTCATTTTTCAAATCATGATTGAAAAGCTAAAGCAGTTTCTTTTTCTACCTTTATACTGTAACGCTGTAACTCAAAATCAATATTACCGACAATCAAATGCTTCCGCTTAATCGTGTCAAAAATCGTCTTGCACTTTCCTCGGAATGTCACATCAGGTTAACGGTACTTGAGAAAATGACTACCATACGATTTCAATGATGCGTTTCAAATATTGCGATTCCTGTCTATGTCACATTCATCATCTTATATTCTGCCTCTTTCTTGCTCATTTTATTTACATCAAGTTCTCTATCTATTCCACCTGTTTTTTCTCAGTTTTCATCTTTGCTTCTCTTTGAATTTCACCTGTTTTTCTCTTAAACATAATTTTCTTAAACCGTATTAATAATCTCGTTAGCTTTATAGTCATGGTGAATTCCGAGAGCTAAAATTAGCATAAATATGCAAATTAGATGTTGGTTGGTGTTATTTATTTATAATATTTTGAGGTCAATTGAGCAACTTCCCAATCTCCATGCCAATGTAACCAATTTTGATCTTTAAAATCTGCTTTTCTATTTTGGTGACGGCCATCTTTGGTACAACCCAAAATCCTCAATTGACCAGACACCAAATTGGTCTGCTCACCATCTGATCCAATTATCACATCGGTCCAATCCAATTAGCAAGATGGCAAAATCCAAAATCAACCATAAATTTTATAAGGTGTTTAAAAGCATCACACCAGTAGGACTGGCAGCAACAATCCAATATCTATGTGTGACAGGCCACCACAAACTAACCATAAAGTTGGAGGGGGGAGTGGTGATACTCATATTTGAGTTGGACAGGAGTGTGCCCCTGGAGTCTCAAAACCCCTACCCATCTTTAATTAAGGCTGATTTTGGCCAAAAGCATACCCATTTTTAGAATCTTCCTTGAAAAATAGGCCGATTTTACAAAGAATTTGCGATTTTTGTGATTGCGATTTTCACTACTCGAATACATCAAAGTCAGTAAAGTTGACCCATGTTTTTAAGGTATTCTGGTAAAACACAGGACTCAAGCTTAACTATCTCTAAAAGAGCGACCCATTATTAGAATGGCACATCCCCATTTGGGGAAATTTTTTGGTGAAAATACATGCAGATGTCCTAATTTGGGGAATTTGTTTTGCAGATTTACAATTATTTATGCTTTCTTTAAAAATCTATCTGCAACTTCACATTACCTATAACCATAAAAACTGCAGATATCTGGTGTCATTTTTCTGTAATAATATCTGGAGGAAGTTACTAAAGGTTGAGATGACAATTTTATGTATAGCTTTTCCAAATTTTATCCTCGTAATACACACGGGACAAAAACTTCATTTGAAAGCATTATTCTTATAACCTTTGGGGATAAAACTCAAGATGCTCAGAATTTAGAAATAGAAAAGAGCTATTTTTGCAAATGACAAATGTAAAGCAAGCAAGGTTAAGGGTATTGCGTAAGTTCAACATTATATCAAAATATTTTGTTGGCGGCAATGAGGAATATATAAATATGAGTTGAGACTAATTATAATTGGCCTTTTCAGCAAGTTCATTGGTAAATATATGCTTCTTTATATATATATATATGCAATTTATAATGCTAACAAAGTCTTAAAAATACCCTTTTGGTTTCTTTCTTGACAACTATCATAATAAAGTAACTGCCTACCAAATATCAACGATCTACCAACATTCTAGTTTTTGACATTTCTGAAAGTTGAAACCCAAAAATAATTCTATGCAAGTTGCTAGTTGAGTGTTAATATCTATTATACAAAATGTAAAATCCCCTCTTTGACCTATTAACTAAACTAAAATCTTCAAGCCTTTGGTAATTCCATAACTCGAGTCCAAATATTGTTTGTCCCCAATTTTGAAATTGTTGTCTAGATTGCCCCTTGTCAGTCCAAATTGTACAAAATGGTAAGATTTCAATCTGTCAGTTTTCATTTCAAATGGCTAATCATAATATGGAACACAAATTCAATATTTTGAACCAAGGGTTAACTAAAATATCTTATTTTCAAATCGGCTCAACTAAGGCATGAAGATTTTTCATTTTGTAAATTTTGGATTATAACTTGTTCATAGATATTTTTTGGTAAGTAAAACGTATTCCAGTGCCTTGCAAAATGTGTGATGAAACATTTTAGGTGAGTTTTGTGATAATCTAAGGGGTCAAACTCTCGAAATAACAAAAGCCTAAAGATTTTTGTTAGATATCATTTTGTATACCAAGCATGTCAAAATGGTGCTAAATCAGGTAATTGTAGAGTAGTTTACCAATAAAAAATATTTTGAAAATAAAATGCCCTTCTTCCTCCCTTTTTTCAAAAAAACCGGACGAGAAACATAAAAATTATATTAAATTGGCCTAATCATGAACAACTCTAGCTGTGAATTTATCAAATAATTTTAACATTGCAGTACATGGTGATTGCTAAGCAATACTGGCTAGTTTGGAGCCTGTTGAAATATGAAAGTGAATCTAAATATTTGCTCTTAGCTCTGTCATCTGTTCTTTGTGTACACTGCGCATATTATGCAAGCTTTCACAGTATGGTCATGCGAATTTGCTGGCTGGGGACAAACAATATTTGGACTCGAGAAATGGAATTACCAAAGGCTTGAAGATTTTAGTTTAGTTAATAGGTCAAAGAGGGGATTTTTAAGCACAGATTATCTTCAAACGCAGGTTTGCTGAAATTGACCGAAATTCTCAACTGGTCTGGTGGCCGAAAAATTGGATGCGTTTTCAAAATCTATTCGCCAGGGGAAAAAAATCCTCTTGTAATCTTTAACAATTTACAGTCAATGCAAAGTTAATTTGTGATTTTTTATATTTACACAATTCTTAAAACATCACATCATTAATTCAAAAATGGGAAGGGTATTTAGAAATTGGGATATAGCCAATTGAAATATGTTGAAAAATCAGTTTCTGCGATAAGTAGCAGACAAACAGTTCTGACAAAAATGGTAGGTTCAATACATTTTGGGATATTTCTGTATTTTTTTGATAGAGAGTTATCTATGGTCCAATATTTCATTATGTAAAAAATCTAAAAAATGTGAAAATAGATTTTGGTCAGTAAATCAATAACTTAGCATCATGTTTGATGTGGATGGTCACATATATATTTTATCTTTCCCAAGTATATACATAAAACAGCAATGACACACGAAAGGACATATGAAAAAAGACGGAACAATGAAGACAATAGTCAAAATTACTTGCGACATTTGAATTTGAACGTCATCGAATCTAAATTTGTATCGCCGGAACTGGTCGTCTTTTGATGAGTTTGGACTGTGCAAACAATGGTTTGGCTTGGTTAAGTAGGTTTACTTAATTGAGTGATTGAAGCATCAATGGTCACTTTTTGTATGGGGGTCCATATGGTGAAATGAAAATGGACTAGCGACATTTTCACAGATAGTCATTAAATGGAATCTGCTATTAGATTGTCAAGAGGGGGGGTTTTGTAAAGAAATATCACGGGATATGAAAAATAATCAACTTATTTTTCTATCAGCAATCCTCATTGGTTTATAATCAGGCATGTGCAGCTGTCTAACCAATTAAAATAAAGCTTTGAAAAACACCCCAGTTTCAGTTGCGTAGGGATGTGCCACTGGGAAATTTATAGTGCCAACATAATACTACTTTTCACGAAAAGCTAGTGATCAATTCATGTACCAATTTGTTGAAATTTTGAGACAAATATTATTAAAGATTTATCTGTATATTATACCATTGAAAAGAAGATTGCTATTTAAAGTAAACATATGAATGATATTGAAATAAAACAGAATCAGAAGTATATTCTCCTATAGGCCTTTTTAGAGCTGTTTACAAGCAAACATTTTTTAACCTCCCACCCAACTTTGAGACCACAACATGAAAAAACACACACTAGCTTTATTCTACCGTTTAATTAAATTCAAGTAGGCTTTTCAGAGGATTACAATAATGTTGATGTTCATCCATCAAGGATTAAGGAGGAAGACTTGGCTCTTTCAAAACGAAATTTTTATCTTGACATACTCCAGCACTTTGCCCAATAGGGAACGTATAAGGAAGACAGTTTGTTTCAGGAAAACATGTCATTTGAATTGTTAAAGATGCTATGACAATTTCATTATTTATGCCACACATGGATTCAAACATTTAAGAGCCATATTAAAGGGGCATAGCTTATAATCTTGACACCTGGTTATGGGAGTAGTTACTTTGACACTTTTCTGTTGAGGTTAAAAATGACACACCTTTTGACATTCTACTACCAATTGATCCCTTAAAACACCTTATTGCTGCCAAATTAGGTTTTGTATTGTAACATATACTATATTTTACAAAAACATAAAGCATAAAAATAATACAGTGAAACCCAAGCCGACACTCTATGTCGTGACATAGATTTGCAGTACCGTACTCTATTGCTATCTTGGGAAGATAGCACAATAAATACCCTTATTATTTCTTTGAAATTCAAAACAGTATCTACTGAATGAGAATACCATTGTAGGCCTATATTCTGATATAGGACCTAATTCTGAAATTGAATTGGTTGAAATGAAGAAACTAATTTTTACCAAATTCTCTTTATTTATTTATAAATCTTTATTTTTTCACTCACCTATTTTTCCAAAAGTAAGTCAGCATTCATCAGCAAGTACATGAAAAAGAAATCAAGAAAAATGATATCATTAGTAATATAACAAGAATACATTCCACGCAATTTAAAACAATTCACACAAAATTTGAACATGTTACCTAATTTATAATGGCATTTAAACGTACTAGAAACTAATAAGAAACATTTTTGTAAAATGTGCCAACACATTTGTACTTGTAAATGTCTATGAAACAGAGTTTGTAACTAGATAGCAGGTCTAGGTGTTTTTTTCAGCTATTCATTTTGGTTGCTCCAATTATTTTTGTCGCTATGTAATAGTTTTTCACACTTCACCTCTGAATTGATTTAGCATCTCTATAAATGGCAGCAAAAGATAATTTATTACAATTTGATTTTGATTAATGAATCTCATTTATGAACTTATCAGAGTCTCGTAAGCTTTGTGTTAGATACAATATTTGGAATAAAACATTGATTGCAGTTTGCACCTATAATCGACTTTTTACTGATATCAACAAAAATCTAATTAAGAAGTAAAAACAATGAGCATAAACAACAGATTTTTACAAATGTTTGCCTTAAAAACAACATTTGGAATAAAACAACTGAAGTTTACAACAATAACCGACTTTAACTTCACTTATATCTTTTTTTTAAATATGATTCGGAAGTAAAAATAAGTGAATTTTAATTATTTGGTAATATAATATACAAGCATTGAAGGTCTATTAGTGCATAGCACAAAATATATTAGAAGGTAAAATTTGGGCTTTACTGTTACACAATGTGATATGGTACAATCAAAATTTGACTGAATATGTTCTTTAAATATTTGAAAAGCAAAGGCAGTCAATATTTGTTTGATATCATAAAAACAAAATGGGTCTGTACAATAATGACATCTCTATCCTAGCCCTGTTTACAGTGCCATGTCCAACATCCACTTAGTGTCCAACATCCCTTAGCCACAGTTGATAGCATGCCTCTCGCCAGGCAGCCCGCTTCGCGGGCTGCCTGGCTCATTGCTGGGTCTGTGGGAGGGGCGATCAGGGGAACGATACCAGTTCTACTCTATCCATCTAAATTGTAATTTTTTACACCAACTCCAGGACCAACTATCATAGCTGTAAATATTACATAGATTATCGTCTAACTCTTTGGATTGGATGGCCTATTAAATAAATGATGAGGCTAAGAACCCAGGGGGTTGGGGTACTCAACTTTGATTTAGACAGGGGGTTGGGACATTTCACCCCTTACTTTTTTTAAAGGACCAATTATTAAGAGGGTAACATGGGATTTTGTTCAAAATATAGACCCATTTTGATCAAAAATCTGGCAAATTTACCAGAATTTGAAGAAATTCACTGCAAAAGTTGACAATGTTTGAGGATTTATGTGACCATTTATGGGGGGAATCATCCTGCAAAACCTTTCCACTTGATACACACTTGTATAATTTTTAGTCGAAAAATGGGACCATTTGGTGGGAATTCCCTGATAAAACTCGCCCATTTGATACACACTAGTATAACCCTATATATGCGAGTCCCTTCCCTCGAGCGGATCCCGACAAGCGTACGCTTTTAATATCTGTTGACTGTTATTACCAGATTTAATTGCGACAATCTAACAGTTGAAACCAGATGGAGAAATAGGCATCCTAATCAAATATTCATGTTAGTTGAGTCCAAGTTGGATTGCCCAGATTTTCATAGAATTATACAGTCGATGTAGAGTTCATTGGCAGCGCTGTCTGAGCTGCACTTTTATTTGTTTTTGTTTTTTTGTTTGCAATAGTGATCTTTTAAAATAAAATAAAATAAAAAATCACAAACAGACGTTCATGAAATGTATTTTGTTATCATTAGTGTCACTGTAAAATGGGGCCATTTATTTATTCATTTTTTAAATAAGATAGAAATAAAAAGCTCTAAATATGCTGAGATCGAAGGTCTCTAGTCTTAATCATGTGACTATATGCATTGTGGGTTAGATTCGACGGGTGCATGGCCAGGGTCAAATAGGTATCAGCATTTTTTAATGTTGAGAAGGTAACAGACTAATAGGAAGGTACAATGAAAAAACAGATCCCCTTGAGCGAAAATATAATAAATACTGAAATTGACAATTGTCCCTTTTAATTGAAGCATATAAAAAAATAGAGTTGGAAACTTAAATTCAAACAAACAAACTCTCAGAATGAATACATGCATGTCTTCGTATTTGTAGTAAAATGCAATAAAAATAGGTCATCAGTTAGGAACGGTATAAACGCACATGCTGTCAATTGTCTAATGGTTGCAAGATGTACTTAAAAAAGATAGAGACCCAAATGATAATGGAAAGCAATAAAAGTAGAAATCATCGATTAGGAATGGTATAATGGTCACGTGCTGTCAATAGTGTAATGGTCGCTTGCTGTCCGTTACGATAGACTCTTCCCGTTTAACGAGATGACGAGCAAATACAGCATAACAGAGAGATGCCTTTGATTAATTAAAGCATTGATATGCGGAGTGTGGAGTGGTTTTAATTAGATAGGAAATCAGGAATTACTACGTGGACTCCAGGCTAAGACCGACAATTAAGTGTTTAGATCAAGAGCTCTTGTAAGCTGGAGTAAAAGTCTTTGGGCGATTAGATCCGTTTGGTAATTTATTCTCTAGATATCAAGTTCAAAAGAATTTTCCTGTTTTTCTCTTTTAAAGCCCAGCTGAGAAAAAACAACACTGATTATCAAGCTTTTGGCCAAACAATACTTTATTGGACAGTATAAACAGAAATCCACAGAACAGGGCCCCATTGCTTGTGAATGCAACCCCTACCATGGAGTTTCGTTTAAACTGTTCAATAAATTTTTTATTTTGCCTACAGTTAACACAACCAAACCCAATTTATTTTTAGTTCATTTTTTTTCTCTTTCTAATACATTATAATATATGTGTGAATATAGAAATAGAAATTATCAGCAAAAATGATTTTTATCTAATAAAAAATCTCATTAAACTATCTGCCATAATACCAGAAACTACTTGCATCTAATAAAATTTCAGTTAATTTTAACTATATATACTGTAAAGCAACACGGAACTTTGACAATAACGTGCTAAAAAACATTAAAAATCAATATTGTTTTGTATATTAAACACCTGGCTCTTACAAAATCGGGGAAAAATTAGATGTATTCACACTCAATTTATTTGAGCTTATATTACACATCCGGTTTTACCACATGGTTAATATTACAACAAGGGAAAAAATTGAGTATTTTTGCTCATATTTTGCTGCGGTCTGGTTGGTTCATATCATATCTATTTGTATTAACAAAATACCGTTAAATTTCACATTGTACACTGTATACTGTTTATTTATTTGATAGAACCAAAAAAGTGTTTGCATGCTTCATCTATCCCATAAAATTTGAAATCGGAAAGTTGTATCTTTTTTCTTATTTACTGTACAAAAGAATGCTGGCTCTATTTTCAGATATTTCCCCTCCCCCCAAAAAAAACATTCAAAATGTTGCATTCTGAAATGTAAAAAAAAAAAAAAAAATGCTCTAGCAATTTATGTTGAACATTTGTAATTTATTTTGATTCATGTTGACACCCAAATTATCTTTCTTTCTTTTTTTCCCTTTTTTCATTTAAGCCTATAAACAGTATGGCTTGCTGCGCTTTTAATCTAAAACTATCTTGAACTTGTCATGTTTGTTTACAGAAATGGTGCACATTTATCAAGTTGTTTATTGTTTACAATATCGTTGCACATTCCTCCATCGATACTCCTCCCCCATCTTAACCCAGATAAGACGGATGAGTGCATTACGGGATCTCTGCCACGTGTCTGTGCGCTGTATACTCTACCCCAGGTGACGATCTATCATTGGCGATAACACAAAACACACAGAATGTCATTAGCCTGTTTTTTACTATAGACAGAACAAACATTTATTGGACCATGTACACAAATATTCAAGGTATGGCTTACATCTACTTATAATGGGGCCCTGCACTCAGTAATTTTGTTTACACTCTCCAATAATTTTTTGTTTGACCTATCTATACATGTCAAAAAACATAGTCATGCATTAATAGTATATTCAAGATATTTTTTAGGGATGAGAGTCCTAAATTAATTGCAATGCATTATCAAACCCAAGACCTAAATGTATATCTACAAGAAAATTTCACTATTTTCTCCCAAGTTGATAATCAACACAATACACAAGTACTTCAGCCATTCTTTTCCCATGCTTCAAAATCAGCAAACATTTTGTGTGAGTGTCTGGTTCCCAACATTCCATGCTTTTATATTAAGTAAAATATTCATTCTTTTTCAAATTTACATTTCAAAAAATTGCAAAAAATCTGGTTCCCTTCAGAACAATTTCAATGCCTAAAGAAACTTGATCGCAGTCGGAAACCAACAGATTAACACCAATAACATAATAACTTAACCTTATTCTTTTCAACTTTTTCAGGTCAGAACATATAAATCCATTCGATTACAAAAAAACGTCAATCAAAGCCTTCAAAAAACGTTTTTCACAGCCAGCATTTTGTTGTATTCAACTTAATACCAATGTTCCCCCACCCACATAATAATCATCAAGTTCACTCAAATTTCATGATTTTACTTTCATGACTAGAATTGTGTTTTCTTGTTGGGCTGCCATTATCCTTGAGGCAGAGTCTGTTATATGGAGTTTCCTTTTCAAACAGCAGCACACCCTACATATTACATGAAGAATGAATTATGTTTTGCTAAAAACATGTCTGAGTATATTCCTCTCTTAGGATTTACAAATAAACATTGACTTAAAAATCATTGTACCTTAAAGCAATATAAGATGATCTCACCAATCAGAACTATGTTTTCAACACCCACAGTTTTCAAGAATGTATATTACCAAATTCTAACATACTATTGAGTTTTCTTATAAAAAAACCAAGGTATTTTCAGAACACTTTAAAATCTTTTATCTATACAACATAAAATGTTTAAAACATGAAAGCAATCGTCACAAAATACATTTGGAATATAACATTGCATGAATTACATGTTATTTCAATATAATTTCTTTTTTATGTCTCTTTAAATATCTTGATTTGGGGCCATTGTCCAAACATATACATAATATTATTGTAAATTTCAATGAATTGCTCTCTCAACTTTGGAGACAAGTACATTTGTATTCAAAGAGCATACAGCAAAAAAAAAAAAAGATTCAAATAACTGTAATATGATATTGTGCAAGTCTGTAAATAAACCTCTATAAATCAAACTAGTTTTATGTGAACAAAATTTTAACAAGGACGAGGGGCAGCAGAAACAACCTGATGTGTATGAATCAATGCTGAGGTCATCAGCCAAGGTCAGGTCATTGTGGTAAGAGGGTTGGTCTGATGAAGACTACTGGTAGAGCAATTGAAAATTTCAAGGTAAATATCTTTTGTGTTGCAATCTAAAGTTTACATTAGTTAATTTGTCACTGAAACTGAACTCTATACCATCCATCCATGTAAATACCTCCTAATCTGGGTTTATAACCAAAACGTAACTGAAAACTATCCTACATTCAAAAAGCCAGAAATGTAGATACAACTTTACCTCGTAAAACATACAAAGCACTACTATGTTACCATAGCACAACAAGGGGGCACTTTGTTGCGGTTCAATAAGAGCCTGATCATAATTACGATCAGTTACTTATAATCCTGATCCATTAGTACTGTCTTATGAAAGTAAATGGCCCTACACCATTTATGGAGTAAAATCATAATATAACATGATAAAAGGTAATACACTTGTGATTGAAAATGATCGCAAGAAAGTGGCACCATATCAGAGTGTGGGAGAAAAATGCAGCTTTAATGGCAATAACGGGAGAAAATTACCATCATGATGCTCCACTTGTTGTCAGCTATTGTATATATTGATGACGGTATAAATTTAACATGCTTTCATTGCTTTTATCATTTACATATATTAGATAACTGGGGCGTACTTGTTTACACCCATGAGCTTATTTCCGAAGGTAAATGCAACATTTTCATGTGGATCATTTCCACCGGGGGGGATGGGTACTCAAATTTGGTTGGGTACAGACGTGCCCTACGAAATGTGAAAATCCACCCATACAAATAACAATTTTCAAGGGGGAAAAAAAGGATCCAGCCACATTCCAAAATCTCCCAAATTTGGAGTCAAATTTATTCAAAAACGGAATGTTTTTGCCCAAATTTTAGTGAAGAAATAAATGCTCTAATTTACGCCATTTAGTGCAAGAAAATTTTGAAAAGAAAACCATCAAAAAACCACATCTTGCAAAGAAAAAGGATCGAATGAGATATCAAGGAACCTGATTTTGCTACCCGAATTTGCAGCACAATCCCATAACCCCTTATGTACTAAGAAGCCCCCCCCCCTGTATCATCGCTGACTACTTGTGCTTTATTTAATATTGTATAATACTGCTGTGAAATATTCATTTATAGTCGTTCCCAAAACCTAGTTTTACGAATGATGAAGGGTGCTAAATAATGAAGACATTTTGTAGTTCAATGCAACAAGTACCCATAAATATTTTGCCTGATATAGTCAAAGAAAGAAATGCTATCTAGTGATGATAGCAATGTATATCTGAAGGTAAGGGTAAACAATGGAGTAAAATTTCAAATTTGAATTAAAGATGACAGTTTCCTTAAATATATTGTCTGATATGATCAATAAAATAAAATGCTATCTACTGATGACAGTAATGAATTTTCATTTTAAAAAGTTGAAAAATACAAATTTGAAATTTGAAATAAATCCGATATTAAACATTATCTACTGATGATAGCAGAAAGTCAAAGGCAAATCAGGAGCTTAACATTGTTCATATTTTCATTATATAAGAACTTGAAGGAAATGACAAAAACTTAACTTATCTACTGATGATAGTAATGAGTATACTGAATGAGTGTGTCTTAATGTCTTAAGATTACACCGACAGGTTCAGAAACTATGTCAAATTGCCCAATTATCAAGTTACCAGGTATGTGAAACAGAATGCAACTTATTTTATCCATTCAATGACCACCCAATTTACTCTTATCACACTCCCAATCTTATCATCATCCCATCTGAAACATTCAAATCGATTCATGTAATCGCAATCTCCGGCAGCGCAAAGATCGCACCGCAGGTCATCCGATATCCACTTGTCGCTTCTAAAGTGTCGTTTTTATAAGATTCTATTACCGTATCAAAACAAGCGAGAGCGAAGGTGTCCGTAACATTGTAATGGGCAGTTAATGTCCTTTTATTTCTCATGATGCAGATAGGAGGAGGGAAAATGTGTAAAGTCTTATCACCACGGTGATGAAGCCTGGAGAATAGCTGGTTGAGCGATGTCAGTACTGATAAAGTGTCACTTTTAAAAGCTTCAAGAATGTTTTACCTCTTCTAATCATTGAAATCTCCTTTCATTAGGCTAGAATGATAAAACATAGCCCTCATCCGTTTCGAGGAATTGTTATTTGGCTTTCAATTTTGTAACTTAAAATTCCAGTCAATTCAAATGTTACAATATTTTATAAAGCAAAAAAATGGTGTTTTCTATGATCAAGTAAATGCTCTATTTGGTGAAATATTCAAAAGAACTTTATGTATATTGTATATCCCAGGCATGAAAATGGACCTTAAAAAAGCATACAGGGTGAGGTCAAAGTTTGCATTATTAGTTTAAAATTACAATGATTTAACATTAACATCAAAAAGCAGCATAAAAGTGTAAAATACAATTTAAAAAACACCCTGAAAAAATAAGCTGAAAATCATGCCTGATATACACCACCTTTGTAACCACTAAAAGATAAAATCCTCAAACATAACTACAGCTATGGTCACAATACTTTGCTTACTAGGAACAAATGTTCTGACAATTGCCAATAAGTGGCACACTTTTAAACTCAGTTATTTTGCGAAACTGAATCTGCAAACCATAAGTTGATAAAAAAAAAGTTTGAAAAACGTTGGTACGCTGTACGCATAATATTAGTAATCATTTGGACAGATGTCGGAAAAGCAATTGTGACTGTGGCTTTACTCTCAGATTATGCTTCTCTTTGTAAGGACAATTGTGACTCTGGCTTAACTCCCTGATTATCCTACTCTTGTCTTAAAGGGGCATTGGACAAAATTTTGAAATTTATTTGTTGATGATTTACACTTCATATGTTAGAAAATAGCAGTCAATTACCAGATATCGGGAAAATTTTGATCTAAACCTTCAGAAAAGTCAAAAATTTGAATTTTATTTTGATTGTTAATCTTGGGTATGAGGCTGTTCTTTAAACGTAATTATTGATGCTATACATCAAGAAAGATCCAAAGATTTGTTTGTAAAACATTCCTTTCACATCATAGATTGCAGATATATCAAAAGAAATTTGAAGTTTGCATTAGATCTCCTGAAAAGACCAATTTTAAAAAATCAACTATAGAGGGCAGTATTTATCGCTGTCGACAATGATAAATAAAAAATAAAAGAGTATCTAATATTTTGGCATATAGGGTTTGAATTTGACAATGAAACTTTGCATGCTATCATTATTACCGCTAATGCTTCAAATGATGCAAAAAATCTCAAAATGCTTGGGCAAAAGTTTAGGGATGATGCTGAACTTATCCAATGCCCCTGTAACTCCCAGTTTACGCTACTCTAGTCAATAAACAACAACTCCATCCTGGTCCTACGATGTGCTATCCATACAAGATGTGGTCAGTAATTCCATCAAATAAGGGCTCTCGGGATTGGCTGGCCAGAAACTAGGCTAAGAAAAATTACATTAGTGTATTCCTGACCATCTAAAAACAGGCTCTCGGTGCGCAGATAATGTCATTATGGTTAGAATTAATTAAGTTTGCAAACACGCATGAGAGTTGAAAATAGAATATAATTGTTAAATGGAACAATGTCGATATAATTTCCAAACTTAAAGGGAGGATTTCAGGGAATCGTATATTTAGGAATCTGACCAGTCATTAAAGAATGTAGCCTGAATTGTGTGTTATTGAAAAAAGACTTTAACTTATTACAAACTGCACTTCATAAAAATTGTATCTTTAGTTTACTTCATTTGATACCTTGCAAAAATACTTTAAATATAGATTTCATCCTTCATTTTACAATAACTTTTAACTTGAGCATAAGTAGGAGCCTAATTTAATAGAGGATTTTTTTTTCAGGCATGAGAACACACGTCCACAAAAAACCCTGAAAAGTATGACAAAAGAGCAAAAATAGGTTGAAATACAAAGAAATTGTGGATATTTGTACAGGGAAAAACCCGTATTCAGGTTTAAATCTGAACATTCTCAGGCCTGTTTCCCCCCCCCCCTTCATTTTATCCTTTTATTTTCATTTTTATGTATCTACGCAATCTTATGCCATTTATTTAAACAAAATCCCATATCGATGAGCTATAGCAGAATCCATTCCAATTTAGATTCCACACAAATACAAACACCCTTGACATGGGCAATTTCTAAGGATTAATTACTCCACTTAATGATACACTAAGTGCTTTTAGTTCACAAATTACCCTAATTACAGCAATAATCCAATCAATGGAAGGCCAGAGATGTGAAATAATTATGGCAAATTAACAAAGAATAAGGTTTCATCAGTTCCATAAAATGCCAAAGAAAATTTAAAACATGTTTCAGTTTTGATTTTTTAAAAAAAATATTACTTTCACTTTTATTTGGTAAATTTTCGACTACTTTCCAAAAATGCTCATGAAAACAAAACTTAATATGATGTAACAACCATATCAGGATTTTGTGATACTATATGGGACTGAGTTTAAAACAGAATTGCCAAATACAAAACATTATCATTTTAACTTTCAAGGATATTGCAAGTTGTATGTAATGGTGCTGTTAGACATTTTAGTAATTTACTTGTTTTATTTCTTACAACTGTGAGTAGAAACAGATGTAATAATTTGACACTAACTTTTTCATATTAATTCAAAATATTTTTTTAAAAGAACATTAAATAAAGTAGTACTAGTTTCCTACATATCATATCACAAACCGTTAACATATTGGAACATAAGAACATGAAATATCATCGTCAGAATTTAAATGAATACCGAGGGAAACGCTCTAGTTGAAAATTATTGGAAATCTTTATCAAGCTTCACAAAGAAATGTCTCGTATGCGCTATGAAATTCTCTCAACTGAGACATTAGGGCATCAAATCTATGAAGAATCCCTGGCAGAGAAATCTGCTTTAAAGCAAGTCAAGTCGCATTTCTCATCTATTTTCCACCGACATGTGCTCTGATTTTCTTGATGGATGCGATGTGTAACTAGTTACCGACCATTGCTTAACTTATTGCACGATTTCTCACTTATTACGGTTGATATCGTTAATAAACCCAGTTGCCAAATTTGGAAGATTGAAATCGATTAATGTAGCCAAACAGTCAATCCAAGCGTTTGATCAGCGCCGTTGCCTAGCAACCGATAATACCAAACCCGGTAACGTGTACTGCATCCATACCAGTCAATTCCGTGAAAGGTCGGGCTGCATATACGCTCGCTATTCGTCTTAAAAAGATACTTTATCTTAATATCGTATGTCTGTAAAGATATTAAGCTTACATTTGAAAATTAATATCATTGAATTATTGAGAACAAAAAACTGTGTTAATGGAGCACACAGTTTGATGCAAGGTAGCGAGTTATAATCCACGATAACAACTCTGCCATAAATTGAAATAAGCTATATATAAAAGGAACGGCAAAGTATGCACTAGTATTCAAAAGCGTTTGCCGCACTACAGCCATTTCTGATAATGGGATTCGCATGCCATTCAAACTAGATATATAGATGAGAGTTTATTATTATAAAAGCATTGTATTTTCAAATCCGTAATATAATTGAGAACCAATTCTGATACGAGCATTAGCGGAACCTCATTTACGCTAAGGATTGATGTCATTGTCATTACCTAAAATAGCGCATTAAATTGGACGAATCATAAAAATACATTAGTTTCAGATGTATGAGAGTTCAAAGAGACTGCCGCACCTTTAGCAAATATTCGACAATATCTCTGTTATTTCAAATATACTAACAATATGATGGTACATTGTGGGTCTACTGAAACACCAAAATTATTCAATGATATTTTTAACAGATTGAATATGGTTATCTCCCACGATCAAGACTCTAATTAAAGGGGCATTGGACAAGTTCAGCATCATCCCCAAACATTTCCCCGTGCATTTTTAGAGTATTAGCGGTAATAATGACAGCATGCAAAGTTTCATTGACAAATTCAAACCCTTTATATCAAAATATTTAGAATTTCTGTTATTTTTAATTATCGTTGTCGACAACTATAAATACTGCCCTCTATAGTTGAATTATCAAAAATGGCCTTCTCAGGAGATCTAATGCAAACTCCAAACTTCTTTTGATTTATCTGCAATCTATGATGCGAAAGGAATGTTTTACAAACAAATCTGTGGCTCTTTCTTGATATATAGCATCAATAAAAATATTTAGATAATAGCCTCATACTCAAAATCAATACACAAAACAAAATTCAAATTTTTTACTTTCCTGAAGGTTTGATCAAAATTTTCCCAATATCTGGTAATTGACTGTTACTTTCTAGCGTGTATATACACGAAGTTTAAATCATCCATAAATAAAATTTGAAATCTTGTCCAATGCCCCTTTAAGTTGAAATATCTGGCCCTCTATTCCTACTAAATTGGAACTTGTAACTAAGATCTGCAGTGAATTTGATAATAATCAAAACCATAACCCCTTGAAAGGTGCGCATGCATTGCTCATTGATCAAAAACAAACATTTACCCATTTTTTTTCCTAATCCATATCAAAGGAAACAGTCGAGATCGAAAGCTGATGAATCACACAGAAACGGAGAGTACACACTAAATAGATAATAGAACATCCGAAACTAAAATCTCGTGCTCAAATCTTCCTTGTTGGAAACAAATACTGAAAGCTTTCATAGTGGTATACGCTGATGACATACTCCAAGCTTTGTGAGCATTGTTAAGTTACTAAGTTCAAAACCAGTTCAAAACCTTCTTGCATATTTTAGTTACCATATACATTTTCTTATTTTCAAAATTGCATTTAAACATAGAAAAAGTAAGGCAGAGTAAAAATAACAGAATATTTTCAGGTTTTCAAAGAAGGAAACTTTCATTTTAACTTATTACTTTAAAAGCATTTAAACTAAAATTTTACAAAAGAAAAGTAAAAAAATTCTTGAAAAACAGATTAGGACAGGAACCTGAAGCATTATTAAAATAGAGATAAAATTGTACGAACAATGATTTTAAAGCATTATAACTAAAATTTTAAAAAATAAAATAGTCATTTCTTGAAAACACATTAAATCAGGGGACTTGAATCATGATTTCTTTTCAAATATGGCTTTATATATTAGAATAAAGATAGAATTGTACAATCTCATTTTTTCTTCTGTAAGCCCACATGTATCATCAAAATGAATACCTTTGTATTAGTACACTGATTACATGTTAAAAATGCAGTCAATTTATTCATTTAATTCATTCCATGCGATCCTCATCATATACAATTCTTCTACAGTCTCGTGTTCGGCGTATACACACGAGGGATCTATCCCCGTTTCACGTCAAATTGCTTTCTCTATGTTGCGCATCATACTCTCAATGTTTACCGTAATATCCCTGCTGACATCCACCAACTCACCGAGTTCTGGAACATATATGGAATACATTTTATACATAATCATAGATTTTTGCTATACAAGGGTTTAAAATACTGATCCTTGTTTTTGCATACATATATCTACTGAAAATATTCCAATGGTTCTTGTTTGCTCTGAAAAGCGGTGCCCTAAAATAGATGCTAGATCTCCTGGTTTTGTTAACATACAATTTACTGGAGAAGGCGCTCTTTTTATGAATTAATGAGGTTTAAGATGAAAGACAAGGCAGGGTTTGAACCAACTTCCTTTCAATTTAAATACATACCCAATGCTTTAATTACTGCATCACAGTATATTAATAGTTATTTGACATCAAAAAGTGCACTACTTCAGATTGACCCCTGGGGGATGAGAATGTGATCGGAACCCACACCTTTAACAGAATTTCTAATGAAGCCCAATTATATATAATTCTAGCCTCTTTGAATATTGAAATCATCGCAATGCATGCACCACTGCAATTGTATAACTTAAAATCAAATTACACAAGGCTCATATCAAAATGATTACCCACAATGCAATAGTTATATATTACAAAATCTTTCCAAGTTTTATTTCAATGAACTTGAGACAGAACAACAACTCCAATACAAATAATTATCCACAAGGAAAGTCAATGTACTCAAAATATATACAATTTGCCAAAATATCTTGACTATAAAAAAAACATTCTTTTATATCCAACATCATTTTGTCATCAATACAACGAAAAGTCATTCCCATTTAATCAATATCAATAAAAGAGTAGCGCCCCCGGGGAATGCATCTTAGAATGATATGGAACAAAAACCAGTTATTCTTGTTCCCGGCTATGTTGACTTATCACCGAGCATCGTTTGGCAATTTCCAATTTATTTGAAACTGAAAACGACACTAGGAATTTCCTGTTGAAACTATGAATAAAAGAGAACTATTCATTGTGTGTCGTCTGGGATCAAGCGCGATGTTTCAATGTTTGCGTGGCTCAATATCAACGCTTTTGTGTAAGCTTCTTCCTTTTTGTAGAATTGTATTTCCAGGGTGTTTTTTCCTCCTCCATTATTTTGTAAAAAGAGGTGCAGTATAAAAGTAAAATGCCACGCAGGTTTAGTTCAATATATATATCTTTCTCTCCAGGGCTGACATACAGTCCTAGGATGTTTTTCTGGATAGAGGTTTCTCTACTGGGCTGACATTAGTCCTAAAATATGTTTCTCTACAGGGCTGATATTAGTCTTAGGATATGTTTCTCTACAGGGCTGACATTAGTCCTAAAATATGTTTCCCTACAGGGCTGACATAAGTCTTTGGATATGTTTCTCTACAGGGCTGATTTTAGATTTCCCTAAATGCATGTTCATGGGACACTACATTCACCAATCATCAGTTTTAAACTCTGATAGCCCATTCAGGTTTCTAACTCAAAATTTCACGGCAGAAAAAAGGTACAAAAGAACTTATTTTTCTTGATTAATGATAATTTAAGGATGTATTATATGTACAAATACTAGGTGCCACTCCTCTATCTGATATAAATTTGTTCAATTATTGAGATAAGTAATGTCACCCCTATGTACTTCATCTATGCACACCTAGACAAAGCTTGAGCATTTCCCACAAAACAACTAGAGCAAAGAGAACACAAAATAATCTATGATCATTATAACACCCTTCTATTCAGCATATATTTAAAAAAATAATAATAACAGTTAATAAAGAAGACAAATTTCCCAAAGAAAATTAACATGGTTTAAATTAACATTCACAATATTCAAGTACAACAAAACAAGTTTCATACGGGATCGTTTGAATTATTGCGAACCTCCTGAGCAAAATACCATGTCATATTTAATCAAATTCTACGCCACACTTGGCAGCTCTTGATTCATTTTGGTTACCTTTTCATTGAAGTTCTACGTCGGATTTAATCTAGTGTCTAACCGACATACTCAAATGCTCCATCACTCTTAACCCAGATAATTTTATATCATCAACCAGTCAGATAAAAAAACCCATAAAATCATCTCAAAACATTTCTTTTGAGTAGGGGGCACAATTCAGAAACTTTCATCTATAGAGAATAATCTTTTAAAACAATCAATTTAGCAGGCATGAGAATGAAATTCCATGAAAAACACGAAAATTGTGAAAAAATCAGGAAAACAGGCTGAAAATACATGCAAAAACACAAATTTTACAAAAGAAAACCAGGAATTCCTTTTTTATATAGGACGATTCCCATGCCTGATATAGTCATGGGCACAAATGATGCATTTAGGGAAGAGCATACAAAATGAAAAGAGCACAATTGAGACTTTCAGAGAGAATAATCTTCCAAAAAAATAAAAAAGAGTCATGGGCACGAATAATGAAATTAAGGGGTGAGGACACTCGAGAAATTTCCCAAATTTCCTCATTTTTGTAAAATCCAAATCTGTTACCTGAATCCCTCTGAAAAATCCTGGATATATATGTCTGCTATCACAACACAAAAGTTAGTGACCAATTTGAAATGCCCATAAAATCTATAAAGGTTCAAGAAAATTTCACTTTACATAAAATACTTTGTAAAAATATCCTTAAACAAACCAAATACAATTTTAAAAGTAACCTCTCATTACAGAAAAAAAAAAAAACACTTTTATTTTGAACTACAAAGTTCATAATTTGTTCATATATTTAGCAAGAAACACCCGATAAGATTTTGTTTACTATGTTCTAGTTATTTTTAGATAAAGGCATTACTATCTCACTGCAAAACATAGGCCTGTAGCGATCTACCTTTAAAGTTTTCACTCCATGCAGATAGCCTGTCACGATGATCCACTTTTCTCATCTATTAATTAGCGTTTCTAGTTCAAGTATGAGAGAGCTAGATTATATGCTCTTAGTTTACCTAAACTCCTCCGAGCTCATAACATAAGATGTATTGCAAGATGAAGTAGTGATATTTTCTCTGAACATGAAAATACTTGCTCAAGGCCCCTTAGCTGACAAAAAAAAAAAAAGGTGTGGGATCTGCAATAATCATGATAATTTGTAAATAAGTCTTAAATCTTCAACACTAAGATTCAAGTTTACATAACCCCCTTAGCTCATAATTTAGATGTATATTGTGAGATGAAGTGGTGATATTTTCTTCAACATGAAAATACTTGCTCAAGGCCCCTTAGCTGACAAAAAAAGGTGTGGGATCTGCAATAATCATGATAATTTGTAAATAAGTCTTAAATCTCCAAACACAAAGATTCAACTTTAGCTAACCCCTATAAGCTCATAACATAGATGTATTGTAAGATGAAGTGGTGATATTTCCTCTGACATAAAAATACGTGTTCATGGCCCCTTATATAACAAAAAAAACTTCAAAAGGTGTAGGATCTATAATAATCATAAACTGTAAATAAGTCTTAGATCTCCAACACAAATATTCAAGTTTACATAAACCCATATTATGTTATGTTATGTTAGTAGAGATATTTTCTCTAACACAAAGTTTTAGCTAATCCCTCCAAGCCCATAACACAATAGTATTGGAAAATGAAGTATAGATGTTTTCTCTAATATGAAAATACTTGCTCAGAGGCCCTTCAGGTTACAAAAAAATCTTTCAAATATGTAATAATAATAATTTCTAAATAAGATCTCTAACACAAAGACGGAAGCACATAAACCTTCCATGCTACTCTTCCCCTTCTCATAACATAGATGTATCATAAGCGTATTGAAAGTTAAATAGATACATATTTGTGATGGCTCACCCCAATTTTGATTTTATCAATTCATCTGCTACAACATTTTCTTAGCTTTAAAATGATATCTTACTTGATAAAATTGATCAAGGCGATCAAATTTTATAACAACAAAATCTGCTGGAAATTATTTTCTTTATTTTATGCTGCCTTTTTACACCAGTTTCTTGAAAAGTGTTCTGTCACAAAGTCACCCTTTTGGGGGTGAGCCATCACATTTTAACACACTAGTTTTCACATGAAATGTTAACAAATAAATGTCTTAAACAAATTCTAAAGATTGATGAAACGCTTACCTGGTTTTGTTAAATGATGCAGCAACGTCAGCACATGAATAGAAACAGAAAGAGAACAAAAAAAATATTACCACTATTTTCCAAGCAATAGCTCTTGAAATGAAAATGAATGGTCTGTCAAGTAAAATTTGAAACATTAAGGTGCATTTACACTTGTGACATTACTATCAGTCGTTTTCAGTTGCAAGTTTTTAGTTCACTCCGTTGAAGACATGTCGTCACAGTGTAAACGTACCTTAAGTGATCATCTTCATCTGGCAAAAAAGCTAACAACTAAATTTCAACTTTAACAAACCATGCTCCTTTAACATTAGGCCAAAAAAAAAAATTGTTGTGTTGCCCTCACAGGCCAAAAAACGGGAGGACCGGACGGTCTTTTTTTTTTTTTTTTTTATTTATTTTTTACTAAGTATGACCTCCAGATCTTGAGATAAATGGTACAATGCAAAATATGTGAGGTGAGAAGTGTTTTTATGCGAAATATATTCATGAAAATTTGACAAATAAATGATTCAAAAAATAAAATAAAAATTGTTGTTTGCTAAATATTTATTAAAACTCGTAACTCAAAAGGTAGTACACCTTCCGGTTCCATTTATTTCACTCTGCACAGAGAGTGCTAGACTTTTACGTATCTGAACGCATACTAGTAGTTTCGCGATTGAGGATTTCAAGTATTACAAGAGACTAGCTAAAAACTAAACTATTTGCAGTATCGTACTACGAATAAGAGGCAGCTCGTCTACTATTCGCAGTACTGCAGATACTGCACATTTTTATTTAGGTAAGTAGCATCGGCATCTTCTTATTCGCAGTCCGATACTGCGAATTTATTCGATACTGCGAATAGAGTCTTCCAAAACAAAAACATGTCCGTCGAGTCGCCGAAGTATTTACTGCATTTTCAAGGCGAAAAACACGTAAATATCATAAAATTTACAACAAATGTGTACAAAATAAAAAATAAAAATAAAAATGCCGGTCGTAGAATTTCGAAATATACGACCGGGCGGGTGAGGGCAACACATCAATTTTTTTTTTACGCCTTATATACATCTTTAAAAACATCAGAAAGTAAGCAATAGCTCTTGAAAAGAAAATGGATGGTCCGTTTCAAGTAAAATTTGAAACTTAAGTGATCGTCTTGCATGTAAAGCTAACAACTAAATTTCAACTTTAACAAACCATGCTCCTTTAACATCTCAGAAAGTAGGTTTAAAGAAACCTTTGTGGCATCTCCAATCCTAAGGTGATACATTTAATGAGGAAGTGTGTTGCTAAACTAGGACATCTCCAAGCCACAGTAATTTGGTGCTTTAAGCCCTTAAGGCTACAAGAGTTTAGAGTGGCGTAGTAAACATGGGCTTACATAACATCCCCTAGTGTCACCGCACTGATTCGTAAAACACTGTTCCATGTAAGAGTTGCGAGGTAAGTAGTTTTTCGTTAATTTTCTTCTTGATAGTATTGTCGTTACTGTCAGCTAAAGCTGTAAAATGATTTCTGTGATGTAGGTACATTCTGTGCATTTTTGCCTAAAGCTGTATGGGCTATGATTTATCTCACAAAATGCGAAATTGAACATTTTAAACCTGTAAGTTGGAAAGCTTAAAAACATTCTTTTCAGGTACCACATCGGTAAATAAATTATGTAGCGTCGTCTGCTAGGTTGAGAATGCCTGTTGGCAGGCAGAATGTGACCCTTATTTCCTAAAATTAATTCCAGAATATGTTACAAAATAGTGTTTTTCACAAAATTTTGAAGTTAATCCTGCTAATTGGACTGTTTTTAAATCATTCATGATAAAATTATTTTGTTTATACCATTTTGGAAGAAATTTTATGACTTTTGGAGAACATAGTGTGTCTATGCTCAGTTCCACTATTTTTCCAATGGACATGGGCGCACTCATGACTAAAGCGTGACTTTGATGCGCCGTATCTCGAAAACTTTGCCTTGACCATATATTTTTGTCCATTTTGTAGAAGAGATATGTCCATTATCTTTCAATCGAGACCAGCACTAGGTAACCAGTCGCTTTTAAGTCAAGAAAATGATGTTTAATTACAGGTCACTTTGCATGTAAAGTCAATGGGGATGTATTTACCGGTGTGGATTCTACAGGATTACTTTAAATGTATGCTAAAAGAGCCGCCAACTTGATTTAACTTCTACAGATTTTTGTATATCAAATGCAGATATTTGGCACTTAATTTTCTCAGAGGTATTTTGCATTAAATGTAATAATATACAGGCATGAGAATGAAATTCCAAGAAAAAACAAGAAAATTGTGGGGGAAAAAACAGGAAACAGGCTTTAAAAATACATGAAAACACAGAAATTTGGCAACAAAAAACAGGAATTCCTGTTTAAACAGGAAGATTCTCATGCCTGAATATAGTGTTTACAGAGGATTTTTAAAAGCATGGTTTATCGTTGCGATAATTCTTGTCAAATTAAGGACAGTAACAAAAACCAGACAAAGAGAAATTTAGAAAAAAGGAAAAAAAAACACTGAATACGGAATACAAGCCTGTGGTCACCTACCCTTTTTTCACATCAAAATTCATTAATATTTCAAGATTCTAAAATAATAACAATTCATAGAATGTTTTACTTCATGAAACATCTCATTTACATTAAGAGCTAAAAGACAAGACCTCCTTTCTCATCCTGTCTTGAACCTATCAAAACTTCCACTGTTTTCTATTAACAACTTCATATAAAACATCATTCTTCAGAGATTTACCCAAAAGCACAACGAATGTTTACAAAATTGTAAAAACGGAAACACTCGCGCAGACAAACGGAAACACTCACAGGGCCAAACAAACTCGACGCGTGTCCCAGATGAGTCTCGTAAAGGTCAAAACGACAAGCGCAGAGGAATCACCCGGATCATATTTGAACCATCGTGTCATTTAATATTTTACAGCATGTTTATACTGAATTAATTGAAGTGTATTGGCTGGGGTACTGACTAACTGATATCAAAACTGAATTCTATTAATGGCTCTCCAAATGATCTCCACTGTTTTCAGATGAGAGTACAGTCAACGCTGCTTTTAAAATCGGGATCCTCTTAAAAGGGATTTTTGGTTATTTGACGTATTCAGTCAGGGAACCATTTCTTTATGTACAAAACTGACCTGTTAATCGGGACATCCCTCCTGACAAATGGGATAATTTTTGGCAAAATGGATAAATTTGATGAAAATTTCCTTAAATTATGATAAATAAAGTTAAATCTGCAAAAATCTGAAACCGCAATCCAATTTCCTTAAATTATGATAATAAAGTTAAATTTGCAAAAATCTGAAACCGCAATCCCAAATTCTGTTGAAAATGTCAGCAAAAATCTCAATATATTCAAGAGGTGTCTAAAATTCTTTCACTTTTTGTGAGCTCATGAATTTAGTGTATATTTTAGTGTGAAAACATCCCACTTATAGCTATTTCTGTATTTTGTTTAATCAGGACAACGTTAATCGGGATATTTTTGCTACTCCCGAGGTGTCTCAACTGTAGATGAAACGTGAAGGTACTGGTCCAGATCCTTCCTACTACTTTTCTAAGAAAGTATTTATTTTTTGTTTGTTTGCTTGTTTTGCCAATTTACTTATTATTATATTTTGTCAAAATATTTCTTGTATGTATCAATAGTACATGTTTAAAGTAACATTATCTATCAGTAGTTAGTTTTTGCTGAAATTATGTAATACTGGAAAAATGCAATTATTTGGTGCATTTTTTATCACCTGGCATAAAAACTTCTCAAAAATGGTGTTTCCCATTTCAAATATTTTACATACAAGTAATTGTCACACACATTGTTTTTGATTATTTCTCTTTGATATCATGTGTTGGGGTTTTTTAAAGTAATTTTCTGATTCCAATACATTTTCAAACATTAATAATATTTCCACCAGTTTTCATTTCAAAGTGGAATATAGGCTAGTCCTTTTAAGTTGAAATGCAGGACTCTTCACCTCTCACTTTCTTTGACTCATCATTATCACCACCCTGTATCACTCTTCCAAAATCAAAAGATATTAGGACCTTCCCATCATGCCTTGCTTCAAATGGTATATTTGTACAGTTTTAATGAGAGGGTTTAGTGATGAAAATGCAAAATTAGGATGATTGTGATATGTTTCATCACTAAACTCCCTCATTACAACCTGTACAAAAAATCCCATGAAAACAAGGGATGATGGGAAGGTCCTGATATTTTCTTTTACCAAAATCTATCTTGAGCACCTTACACATTTAAAAACCTGTAAGTCTACTACCATCTAACACTGGCACACTGACATCCATTCTCTTTCTCTAAGATTTATGAGCCTAAAACTCTATCAGTATGTGCGAAGAAATAGATTCTATCAGAAATGTTCATGCAACTGTAAAATTGCATTTTAAATTGAATTTGGGGCAGACTGAAGGTGTTCTGACCTCGCATTATTTCATCAAGGTGTGTTTCGCAGGTGAAGAATAACTTCAACATCTTTATTTAGTCACTCATGTTAAAAATAAAAACACAGCAGTACTACAGTGTCACTATTACATTTCAAATGAAAATGGACAAAAGTACTTAGACTGGGTTTATTAGGCAGTAATGTTGTTTTATATCTCATGCATCGATGGTTACAGCAAGTGTCAGCATTTAGGCTCAGATATTGTAACTGAGTTTATTTGCACTGTAGTTATCATCCTCCCTCACCACATCCAAAAATCCTCACATCACATTGCCACTACTCCCCATCTTGATCATATTATTTCTACTACCATTAACTCCTATCCTGTACATGTCAAGTCAAACTCTCGTCACATCAACTCTCCACTACTCATCATACCCTTCTAATTCAAACCTATCATTATTCCCTTCCATCTCAAACTATCTCTATCCTCCCCCATGCCAAACTATCATCATGCAAATGACTCGCATTCTTCACATTTCAATCTCCTATCAACAACTCTCCACTGCTCCTGACCTTGAACTCTTCTCATATCGTCCCCATCTCAAACTCTCCTCATCCTTTCCATCCAAAGCTCCCCTCATACCATAACTCCAATCCTCCACATGTCAAACCCTCCTTTCATCAACTCTCCACTCCTCCTTATCTTGAACTCTCTTCATACCATAACTTCAATCCTCCACATTTCAGAAGAGGATATCAGGACCTTCCCACCATGCCTTGCTTCCAATAGGATTTTTGTACTGGTTGTAATGGGAGGGTTTCGGGATGAAATATAGCAGAATTAGCCAAATTCATCCCAATTTTACATTTTAGATGTGTTTCAACCCTAAACCCTCTCATTACAACCCATATAGAGATTCCCATTGGAAGTAAGGCATGATAGGAAGGTTGTAATATCTTCTTTTCACCTCTCTACCCTATCCATCCATAAAATCCACAGCACCCTCCCCATCTCAACACACCCTACCCCATCACCTACCCATCCGAAACACTCATCACACACTAACTCCACTTCCTATCCCCTTCCCTATCCCAAACTACCCATACACCAGTAACTCTCCCCCTCACCATACAAACTTCCCCTTCCCTGACCCCCACAGTTAAGTCATAGCTCGTAACAATTATTCCAGCATACATGTAGCATGCGATTCAATTATAAGTCTTCTTGCATTCCGAATCTGCCAATGTTTTATGCATCACCAGTCAGATACAGCATGCAAACACGTTATCACGGGGAAAATTGCACAGGAAAAATAATAGAATGTATTCATGTTATGAACAATTTAAATGCCTGCGGTACCCATGCCCTAGTTTTTATGGGGAAAATTATTAAATGCTTTGATGTTTTTCCCAAGTTATCATGTAAGCGATATTAATTTTGTGAAATGGCACAAGGGCACAATTTCATAGTTGAACACAAAATTTTTCCACACTTGGAGAAAAAATCATCATGAATTTCATTTCCATCAATTTGAGAAATTTTAAATTCTTAACAAACTGACCTAAAGGAAACTAATTTTTAACAACAATTTCCATATTCAAGTGTGAAAGTTTACGATCTTCATTGCACAGACATATCTGAATCATATTTAGGACCTACTCCTGTTCTTTATATTGAGCAGTCCCCTCAAAGTTAAAATCTTCATGCTGAAGTATTTCTGTGTTCATTACATCATATATTAAAGGAACTGGCCTA
>JXSR01S017776.1:25109-38665 GCA_000969725.1 Ophiothrix spiculata
GGAGAAGGAAACGGAATATAGTCCTGTGTTAACACATGAAAACAACTCTGAAAAAGGCAGCTCTACTTGCGTCTACTGTTTTATAATGAATAGTGCCACCAATCCGTTTACAAGCATACCAGCATCCTGGGAGAAGGACACGGAATATAGTCCTGTGTTAACAGAAATCTCATATCTTTGTACATACTGCAAACATAGTGGGAGTATACAGACTCTTGTAAAAAATTCTGAAAAAAGCAGTACTACTACTTTCTAATTAATAGTACCACTAATCTGTTTATACACATAGATCCGTGTATGCATAATTGTTTTAATATGTTTAAATAAATATTTTGGGAGTATAGTCCTGTATTAACAGAAATCCCATACCGTACTTTTCTATATTGACGCACAGGTGCCTCTAAACGAGAACAAATAAATTTTGGACTAACGTGATAGCCCCATCCTTTATTAAACTACTGTTTATTAAGGATACGTGAATAAACTTACGTTTTTCTCTATTTATCTATTAGAAATCGTCTGTCAGGGTCGGCTTGTAATGAATAATCGATTTGATTGTAGTGGTATTTATCAATGTTTTCGAACTGGTTATTCTACATTCATTGAATGAATGTGAACAAGTGTATTAGTAATTATGTGATCTATATTTCTTTAGTAAATGAATTGGTCTGCAACTTGCATTTTTTCTCAATTCATTTATTTATTTGTCAACCTACAGGGTTTAATTGGGCAGGTTATTTTATTTTTTTGGTGGGACGGTCCTAGAGATGATTGCAGTGATGATACGGCATTGTTACGCGTTACCAATGGATGTTAGCTGTTAATTCAAGTTGTACAACCTCTGATAACTGGCAAACATTTGAAGATCTCTCCATGGACGATTGTCGCATCTTAAGCGTTTTTTAATCCAATTTGAAATACATGCAAAATTTTCAAATTGATTAAATTTCTAATAACTTGATAAATAACACTAAAACACTCATAAAAATCAAATGGAGATATAATTTGATCAATAAAAAGATAGAGAAATAGGCCCTAAATACATTTTATAAAATTAAAACTAATAAATTTTACGATTAAAATCAGAATGTGACTCGAACGTAGATGTACATGTTCTACTCTTGACAATGTTCTTAAATCTATACCACTAGACCAAGCAAGGAACCGATATACGTGATGAATTTTTCAATCCCTATTATCTCATTATAGTTACAGTATGCGTGATCAGATCGATAGAAAGCATGTTAAATGTTTAACTGCGTCGTGATTATAATGATGCAATAGCAGTTGCGCAATAAATCACTTTGAAAGTTATCTATGAATGATTAACCAATGTTTGCATCAAATACCTAATTGGATCATTGGTCTCAGATGATATGTCGGTACCCGAGAAACCATGGTTCAAATCCTACTCAGCCCTATAGGCCCTATAACAATGCTGGTTTTTTTCTTCTTCATTTTCATTCCTTAATTTTAATATAGCATTAAATAACAAACATTGTAATTGGCAGAGTGAAATTATGTATTACAGGCCTATAGTTGAATCAATTTCAGCTCTTATCCATATAAGTCCAATAAAACATTGAATGACTCAACAAATATTTGGAAACACCAACGAGCAATATACTTTTATGTAGAATTCAAAGGTAACTCAAACTTCCAATCAATATATGTACGAATTAAAGTCTGCGTGACCGTTCCAAATGATTTGAGATTCAATGCGTTTCAATAGATCAAGCAAAATATAAGTTTATTCACGTATCCTTAATAAACAGAAGTTTAATAAAGGATGGCGCATTCACGTTAGTCCAAAATTTATTTGTTCTCGTTTAGAGGCACCTGTGCGTCAATATAGAAAAGTACGGTATCTTGGTACATATTGCATACAGAGTGCATGAGTGGTATATACAGACTCTTGTAAACAATTCTGAAAAAAACAACAACAGTACTACTACTTTATAATGAATTTATGATAGTGCCACCAATCTGTTTATATACATAGATGCGTGTATGAATGTAAAAAAATGAATATTTGAGATACAAAAGCGTCAATTTGTGATTTCTTCAATTTTATACGAAACGCAAAATAGGAGCACTCATTACCAAACAGTGGATAAGATGTTAAGTAACTCGTAACTTTTCATATTTCAATTATAATGGTAGGCATTTTGAGCCTTTTTTTCCTTATTTTTTAAATCTTATTATGTATGAATCATGTGCCAACGTTCAAACGTTTAGTTTAGCATTTATAACATCACTTATATAATGACTCGGATATTAGCAAACGATGCACAAAGTGAATCCACCTATCTACCGTTCATCTTTTAACACATTATGTGTTTATAGGCTTATTCTCCGATAAAGTGTGCAACTTTGCCGTTTTGGTGTCGCTCATGTTCGTGTTGCTTGTTTAACGTTGTTAAACCTATTATAAATGATTTGAGTGGTTTAGGTGATACATTAGAATCACATTAGTAATATATGTGAAGCTAAACAATTTATCATTCCAGGAAAGTAGATAACGATTAACCGGAAAATGCCAAATCGTTACTTTTCCCCATGTCGCCAGCCATACTTTTTATGTTTTATGTGCCCCCGTTCCTAAAATATTCGGGCATATCAAACGCAATGCACGCTGTTAAAACAGCCCGTAATAGGTATTGATAATGACATATAAAGTTTAATTATATTAAGTATTTGATATGGCATACGAGCTTTTTAAAGCATGTCGCCAATATTGCAAACAGATACGAAGCAGATTCTAAAATCGATAACAAAGTGTGAAAATGAATTTGTTGATGGATGATTCCGCATTGGGTTTATCAAGTAAACTTCAGTGTTGAATAACATATATGTTATATAGAATTATATATTTACAGTAATGATTTACAAGGATATTAATATCAAAAATACCCTATGTGACTGTCACGTCGCGACAGATACGAAACGCACATTTTGCCCTCTTCTCGCAAAACGCGGTATACACTATGAGCAAAATACTACAGCACAGTGTAGTATGTGTAAAGCTCCTAAATTAGTGTAAAGATCAAGTTTGTAAGAAAACTAATTTTCTCAATAATGAATATTTAAAAAAAGATTCCAACAGATACGAACCGACAGATACGAACATTAGGTATAAGGAATACAATGGTTAAAAATCAAGTATTTTTAAAACATCTCCCATGCACTTTTTCTTCTTCAGAAGCCATAAGAGTTTATGATTTTGTATGTTTTTCATGAGTTGTTAGTAGTCGATATTTCAACATTTCTCTAACCAAAGTTGCACGGTTTATCGGAGAATGAGCCTATAATCGACTAGATGCTTTATTATACCGTATTTTTTTCTTTTCTAGCAACTTTCTTTTCTAAACTCGATTTTTTGAGATCGGGCCATCCAGGGTGATATGTTCAGAATCTCTTTATCAGAAAAATCTGATCATATTTGGAAATCTTTCATTTTTGACATGCCCAAAGGGATCATGAAATTTATGATCAATTCATTTCTAGACACTCTTCCAACAAAATCCAATTTGAGCCGCTAGGGCAAACGTATGACTATGTCTTGTAATTTCTGTACCAAGAAAGAAACTTTAAATCTTATTTTCAACAATTGTCATGTCATGCTCGAACAGGGCCGTTATACTTGGTGTCATAATTCAGTTCTTCACTCCATCCTTGACGGTCTGAAAGAAATCTGCCATCCATCCTGGAATATCTATTGCGATCTTACGGGTGCTACCAAAGTAGCTGGACCATCCCCCCTAATATTTTGAACACCCAACAAAATCCTGATATGGTTCTTGTCAATCGGGATTCAAAAACAATCGTCATCATCGAACTTACGATTCCATTCGAGCAGAATATCCGCAATGCACATGACCGTAAGATCAATAGATATTCCAGTCTGATCCTTGATCTTCAGGAACTGAATTATGATGCCAAACTGTTCTGCATTAAAATTGGCAGCAGGGGCTTAATAACTGAAGAAAACAAGTGCAATATTGAAACAATCAAATTAATTTCTAGAAATCCCAAGAAAACATGTGCAAAAAACTGTTGAAAGTGCTTTAATAGCAAACGTGCAATTCTTGGCTCATATACCATCTTTTATTCAAAGTATGACCATGACTGGTCGATTTCTTCATATATTTTTTTTATAAATTGTATATAATTTATTGGCTTTTATGTGTTTTAATATTTATCCGTTACTGTTTTTATGTGTATATCATGAACACTCCTGCGGAGATATGGCGTCTTGATTATTATTTTAACTTTCATTCTCCATTCTCTTGTCTGGATTTGTATGTTACCTTTTCATTCATATTCTATGTTAAATGTATGTTGTTTTAATGTGAATAAAGAATGAAATGAATAAAAAAAAAATGCAGTCGACTGACAACATTAAAGAATATCTTTTAAGGAAGAGCCGAAAACTTAACTAAAACCCTTTTCAATAGCACCATTTGGCATATTAGAATGCCCTTACACGCTCTTAATCTAATGAATAGATTTAATGAATTCCGTGTCAATGTTTTGCTCAGTATGTTTTCAATGAACCACTAAGCAGTCAGGCTTTAAATTCCTCACGAGAATTCCTGTTTCTGCAAAGCCGAATCGATTCAATATATGTAATGGATGCCATCTGCCAGAAGTCGTAACGTAAACACTTATTCAAAAGCTTGTAATGTAATGACAAATTGCCTATAACATCCTCTTTATAATGACTTGGATATTGAAAGATTGAATGGAACGCACAAAGACCCATCTGCCGTCTTGATCTTTAGGGCAACTTATTCAATTTGGTAAAAGAATATCGTGATTTTTAAGGCTTTGACAACTCACTCAACTCATAAGAGTATAGAGCTTAAGTTGCAAGCTACGTTATGCAGTTTTAATATGGGGATATTGTTAGAACTTGTTTTTACTTTTGCAGAAAGATAACATTTATCCTAACCGACCTATTAAAGCCTAAACCTTTCTTGCAAGGAGTGATTGTCAGACATATCAACTGGCCCAATTCTTTGAAACCCACTCCCTTCAATTTTAAAAGAACCTTTTAAAACTCAAAACACTTTTGAAAACAAACATAAATGAAAATGATTAACAACTACGACTAATTTGTTTGTTTGTTATAGCTTGGTCACAATAATCGTACGAGCAGCTTACGAGCAGTGTTTAAAAAAGGCCCACGAGCAGTGAGAGCTAGTGAGTAAAGCGGGCAGCGAGGGCGTTGCGTGGTCCTATTAGATGAACAAAGGGGCGGCTTCAAAACTCAACCGGCGGTTGCCTGCCGGTTCTGGGCGGTTCTGGGCGGTTCAACCGGAATAAACAATAACCAACCGCCCAGAACCGGCCAGAACCGGCAGGCAAGCGCCGGTTGAGTTTTGAAGCCGCCCCTTAGTTCATCTAATAGGACCACGCAACGCCCTCGCTGCCCGCTTTACTCACTAGCTCTCACTGCTCGTGGTCCTTTTTTAAACACTGCTCGTAAGCTGCTCGTACGATTATTGTGACCGAGCTCTTAGGTTGGTTGGTCGGTTGGATGTTTGTTTGGATGATTGGTTGTTTTGTTTTCTGAGAGTGTCCCCATATTCTTGTTATAGTAGTCTTTGTCAGATACACGTAACGTAATTTCATTACAGATCGGGAAATGTCTCGAGAAAATGTCCTCACAATATGTACATGACACGACATACAAATACAAATGTTGTTGGTTTTTTAGATAATATGACAATTTTCCTGTTTAGTTTGTATAGATACTATCGACACACATTATTGAACTCTTCCTCCGGGTTATAAACCGTCTTGCATGCAGGTGCCTATTTAACAAATGTCATGATTCATTAATGAAAATAACAGTTTCAATTCATGCTCATGCCATGTAAACGAGGAGGCGTGATTGATTGTTGTTAATTTTAAATGCTATGAGAGTCTGTCCCCAAATTCTGCACACACATACGACTGACAGAAATTTAATTACCCGCTTATAACAGGTGAACAATTTAAACTAATTCCATTCTAACTTTTAATGGGAGGCTGTACCCTATACCAGTACCCAGAAAGTATAGGCTTACAATTCTCACGCAACATTAGTTTTACGCTTTATTCCGTTATGGCCTATGGCAGACGGACATTGATTCTAGGGGGACTTTTACACCGGTTCGCATATAAAATAAGGCACACATATATAATACTCTAAGAGTGACTGATCCACTGATGCCCACGATATACCACATCCCTGGATATACTTACAAGACAAAGCAAGCGTCTGGTTTGCTTTTAGACTCAACGAATACGGTAACCAGTTATCAGACACTAGCAAGTTAAAATATATATGTTCAACTTTAGCGTCTTTGCTGAGCGTTCAGTTAAACACTACCTGCGTCTTGTAAGTATAATATCGTGGGCATAATGATGGGTGAGTATTTCTTGACCAATTCTATTCTAACCACTAAATATCTTTTTAAGGTGATAAATTGAGGAATTATGTATTCTTAAAATGTGCATTTACACTGGCTGATTTAATTGCAAATCATGCTGCAAGTGTTGTAGATAGTCACGCATTATGTGTTAGATGTGTTCAGAATCAAGTTTAATTTTAGAACAACCGCTATGTGTTATTGTGTATACCACCAGGACACCAACCCATGTTCCATAAGTATTTCTAATTGCATGCACCTACGTGATCTAGGTAATAACACAATGTGTTCAAATTTACTATATTTGTGTTAACATATAAATGACAATATCAACATTCTCGCTCGGCTGAATGTCATGTTTACTGCAAGTTTTTACCTACTTACACCTCTCAGAATATCACAACATTTGGCGTACATATTGCATAAAGTCTCTTATTTATACATTAATCTTTTCTAATGATTTCACGTCCATTATTAAGGTCAAAATGACGCCTAAAAACTACTTCGAAAAAGTTGACCCTTTTTCGCCGAAACCTCATAATTTCATTATATTTGAACAATTCGACTGGTATCAAATTTTGACAAATTGTAGGCTTGATACTTCTTATTGAATTCAAACAATATTTTATAAATAAGCTGTGTTGATTTTAAATGATATTGTAACAAACCCGCGTTGTTTTGCCCGAAAATCCGGACGTGAATTGCGACTCTGATTTCGCACTGTTTGAGCTGTGAATTGCCTGTTTTAAATATTACATCATCTACATTTTGTCTGATATACGCATTCGCATAATTTACTTACAAATTGAGCATTCCAATGAAGCAAAAATTGCAATTTTTATGTAAACGAAAGAAAAATACGGCATTCTAATGTTTATGATTAAAATTTTAGTTCACGATCTCAACGCTGCCTTGGTAGCTAAGCGGTAGACCCCTTGCTTTGTAATGCATGACTAACCCCTGCCATAATACATGGTTCGAGTCCCCGCAAATGTAGTGGAAACTATTTATCTTTTCATGATTAAAATATAGTTAGGATTCCTAAGCAGATGATTCCCTTTAGCCTTAAACAGTGTTTTTTCAAGTAAAGACACGTGTATTTAGGTCAAATTCATACAAGTAGCCTAAACCTACCTTTATATTCATTAAACTTAAGCAATATCGTGCAAACAGGGGCTACTGCTTCAACTTCACACAAGGTAGCTGAGCTAATCGTTTTGTATAAATAACATCAAGCCTAGCCTGCTGGTCCCAGGATTGAATTTCTTGAAGTAACTTACTAATAAATCGTAACATTATTTGATTACTTGAAGAGGGTAATGGAGATTGTCAAATGTAATCATAATGGTTGAATTTCCTGTTTCATCAGATACGGATCTCGAAGAGTGCATTCCCTTTCATTAAATAAGAGTGGGGGCAAGGACAGTTCCAGATATCTTTGGACTGGTAATTCTTTTGTTTTCCATGCATTTTAATCTAGGATGTTACGTCATAAATTGATGCTCAGAAGTTATTAATTTGTTTCATAGCAGTAACGTAGCCAAAAGGGGGCAAAGGGGGCAATCGCCCCCCTGAAAGGAGCCTTGCCCCCTCTCTTACCCCCACCCCCACCCCACCCCCTCCCCTGAACAAATCAAGAAAAGAACAGGTCAAATTGAAATTACATAGTTATTGGTGGGACAGAAAGTCCATTGAAGTCAGAGAGTCGATTATAAATAAATCCGTTTTAAGGATCTATTGATCCCTATATTTCTATAAACCGCATACAATAACCAAGAAGACATATATACAAGTGAATAGATATCAAATTAAAAAAAAATATGTTTTCGTTATTTTGACGCACTAAACAACCATGATTAGAAAACAAGGAGACAGTGAATTCTCATAATTTTTACTGTTTCCCACCTGTTTTTCTTCAAAAATTCACCTGGTATAAGCAGTTAAATGTGTCAGTATTACGGCTTCAATCAGACGACAATTACAATAAGAAAATATAATTCCAAAAAAAGTAAGGGCACTTGAAGATATGCTTCCTTACAGACGTATCACCTGTTTCCTATATAAAGCTGAATAGTCTTGTAATAACACCAAATCAATTCCGCAAGTCAATATTGGTGAGGGAGTTTTCAATTTAGAATACTAGGCTTAGTAAACAGATTGACGTGTTTGCATTTTGATGTTGCAGAATATTTCACTTACCACTACATCAGCAGAATTTCTACATCAAATCTTTCTAGTCCAGATAGAGATTTATCAAATAAAAAAAAAATTGAAAATAATTATTGTCCATGTACATTGGTTTTATGTATAGAAGCTGAAGAAAATTTAGTACTAGTATTTGTCCACGTCTAAGTTTTAGCATAGTTTTGTATTTTATACTCTAACAAACCGATTTGTTTGATCAAAAAAGTGATAGAAACAAAAATCAACAGACTTTCACTTAACCACAGACCTCTGTATCAAAGGAATAAATGAGATCTTTAGTAACACTTGTTATACTTTAAGAGATCTCTGAAGAAGCACAACATATGCTAACTCTAAATAGATTTACTACTTCCTCGTTCAAAAGTTCAAAGTTCAAGTAACATCAACCGCTAAGGCCTTTATATTGGCAGACATGCAGGCAGGCGGGCGTGCGGGCGCGCGTGGTAGTAGTGGTAGGTAGGTAGCATTTTATTGGAATTTGGAAAGTTGATTTTCTGGTGTATTAGGATTATCTAGTAAGAAAATGAGAGTCGGTATTCAAAAATCACTTTATGAATACGATAAGAAAAAAATTCAGACAATATCTTTAAAAGCATGACCTCATTTAAATGATATATATAATCATTTTTTTAACATTTTAATCTTTATAATTAAATCCATTGTGAGTATTTTTTTTTTTTTTTTTTGAAAAATGTCAGACAAATATATTTGAGTGAGATTTTTAAAATGATTGCCTAGGCATTGTATGATTAATTAGAAAAAGAAGTGAGGTTTTAAATTATCAAAATAAATATCATTTGTCATGCATTATTATCTAATGAGATGAAGTTTTCAGAATCATTGTCAGAACATTTGAAAGAAAAGTCATACATTATGTTGTTTTGTGAGTAAATGAGGTGAAATTCTGAAGATCATTGTCTTAAACATGGGAAAATAAATTGTGTTTTATTATTTAGATCTTGAAATCTTGTACCTTAATCAATTTTTTGATATAAATGTTCCCATTTCCGCTCGGATTCAACATTCGAGACAACCGATAAACCGTTCTAGGTTGAGTTTGTTGATTTTACGTAATATGTTTGTTCAGTGAAGTATGTATTCTTTAGGAATTCAAATGTCTTCCTCAAAATAAATGAGAGTAAGTAGCTTACTTTAAAATTACGGTGTTTCCTTTAACCTTCACAATCTCGAATCAGCGATTAGGATATCCTTTCTTCAATCTAAAGCTCAAATTTAATGCCCTTAGATCAGAAAGGCAGGTGCTCTTTACATTGGACATTTATGTTTCTCAATATCACCATTGATCTAAAGAGCACTGTGCTATCTATTTGACATTAAATTGCAAGCCGATGAATAAGTGTTTACGTCAAGACTTCTGGCATTTTGCCTTCATATTGAATGTAAATACGATGTAAGAAGTATCTCCATGTATTTAGAGTCTAGAGGTCAATGTATTCCCACACTACGGCTGAGCAAAACACCTTTTTCAGTCGAGTTTATTTTCGGCCAAAGTAAAAACATCAAACATGTATATATTTGGGCATTTTCACGAAAAAGTGGACATGAGAAAAATATTGAAAAAAGGATGTAACTATTCAATGAGAAATGCTACCACCATATATCTTGAAATTAACCTAATTTTGAAAAGACTGAACAAAGATGTCTATGAAATTTCTTTTAAAAACCTAATTTTTGTAAAAGCAGTAATGTTTATTTAATTTTTTCAACCCCGGGCCATTCTTGGTTGTTTACTTGGGTGTTATTGTTCTAAATGGCTAAATATATCCTTTTTCCCTATTCACACCCTAAATAGGACCATTTTCACACAGGGTTCAAAAATGATATCGGTAAATAATACTTTTTTTAGAAAATGACTGTTTTAGATTCCCTAAACGGTGGCACCTACCTGATTCACTCTTCAATCCTCAAAACAACACTAAGTCACCTTTTTCTTGATCACGTTATGCCTATAACATTATACTTGATTGCAACGCCGGGTTGAATATAACATATTAATTAATAACGTATGTTCTGATACTATTGTAACCGTGACATATTACTTACAGACTTGACTCATTAGGCTTTCCAATCACCAAAAATGCACTTTAAAGTATAACAGAAAAATGAGGAAAAATATAAATGAGATCCTCAGCAACACATTTTCAGGGCACCCAGTAAACTTTAACGGGTAATTCCTGTAATTAAGACGCTAGAGCCTAGAGTACAATTAGGCCACACTTTTGCCACAACCTTGATTTTCCAAGATGGCGACTGTGGGCTTGTTAATGCACCTCTGAATAATTTTAAAAACATGTAATGAATATTATTCAATAATCGTAATCAACCAAGCCTACGGTCGCCATCTTGGAAAAATAAGATTGTGGCTAGATTATGGTTGGCCGCATAAAAGTTTTGGTCTAATTGTGCTCCAACGGCTAAATTGTGTGGCGTTGAATTCTTAATAACACGTGGCAAAATTGCGTTATAATTTTTAGTACGAAAAAATGTGGCCGACGGGATTTGAACCAGGAACAGTGGATTGCGAGCACGATGCTTTACCGACTGAGCATTCTAGTCAGGTGAAATAGTGTGGTTGATATTACATAAGTAGTCCTTTTTCTTCTTCAAAGCGTTAGCGTTTAAGGTCAGTAAATATGTATGTGCATAGATTAAAAAAAAAGTCCAGGTAGGCAACTGGTCTATTTGCACCCTAAAAATTGGGCTAAGTTAGTGGATTAGAAGGGGGCAAAGGAGCCTATGCCTGGAGCGACGCTGCGCGAGTGCGTATTGACCAAGCTCTGCGCTCTGTCTCACTATACTATTATTTGACTACAACGCAATACGCATCTTATAATTTACCGCCAAATCGTGCTTTAGCAAGGAACGGCGCTTTGCTGGCTCAATCACCTTGTTTAGCCGCATTCTCAGTCAAATTACCATTCAGTTACGTGTACGTGTATATGTATTTATTTATCTATAATATTTACCCTTCATATTTTCAAAAATAGATAACACAAAGGGACATCATCGTGATATATACTGATGAAATAAGATATCTGCTTCAAAAGGGCAACCTGACTTGAATATTGTTGAACTGTTTATTAACAGCTGATACAGCCTTACTTCCGAATAAATCAAGACAAGATTTATTTACCACGTTCTGACTACAGGGAATTCCATATCTTAGCGATATATTTGTATGTTTTCATCTGGACCAGGTGTTAACGTGGGTTTGAAAAACCGATAAAAGCTTAAGGGCCCTGTCAACCCTTCATTTTCAGAAAGTGGTTTTGCTCTGTAACTCAGCAACGAATAATCAAATCCATATAAAAGTATACATTTCTAGAAGTGAATTTGCATTCTGAACACGCTGGTCAGGTCATTTGTTGACAAAAATTTGAAATTTTGGCCCTAAGGTCCAAAAAAGGTCCAAAAATCATTTTTTGCCCCAAAGTTTACGGGAAAGCTAACTACACTTTGCTTTGGTAAAATTTTGAACTGTTTTACTTTTTAGAATCTAGAAAGCAATATCTAGGAACACTTTTTTCAATTTTTTAATTTTTTTCTTCGTGTTTGAAATATTGGCAAAAATAGGTCAAAATGCCACTGCTGACACCAACATTTGTGGCAGGAGTGGGATTTTGGAATTTTTGGACCAATTTTTGACAATATCTCAAAAACTAAGAAAACAATCAAACATTTGAAAACAGCGGTTCAAGATTTTGCTTTCTAGATTCTAAAAAAAAAATGGTTCAAAATTTTACCAAAGGACAATTAAGTTAACTTTCCCGTAAAATGTTGGGCCAAAAACCATGATTTTTGGACCTAGGGCCCAAATGACTCATTTTGGTCCAAAATTGACCCCACCATCATGTTCAGTATGCAAATCCGCCTCTAGAAATATATACTTTTATTTGGATTTAATCATTCGTTGCTGAGTTACAGAGCATAAAATATTTCAGAAAACGAAGGGTTGACAGGGCCCTTAAGGGGACAAAATTCTATTTAGAATAAAAATATTGATTCCTCGATTATAGACTGTCGCCCTATAGTATTATGACTAAATAAAAAAGTTTTTGCGTTTATTGCTAGATATTTCATGCCACTAAAATAAAACGAGTGTACTTTGATGTTTTTAAAAATAGTGTATATGCATACAGAGTGAAATAAATCTTTGAGTCTGAGTCGTAAATGCAATTTTACTTTAACACTTAACTACATAAGGGTGGGGGGGTACCATGGTACCCAACATTTGGTTTTTCTGTTCTCACATTTTAACGCCGCAATATTTCGGGCTGTTAATTTATGTATACAATTGCCTAAATAGTAGTTGCGCTTCTTTTGGCGAAATAAAATGAGATCGACCGTGTCGTTTTCGAACTAGCATTTTTTTCTGGGAGGGTGCAAAAATCGATTTGCCCTTAAAACCACCTTGAGTAAAATTTTCCTAATTTCATTTTTAAAATGTCAATGTATTCATGATCTCCTAATTTGAGCCAAATTTCATTGGAAAATTTATTCGGGAAGTGGGTTTTTCAAATGTTGGCTAAAATCGATTATTTTGATATAAAATTGGATGGATTGAGCATGATACAAAAAGATATTGGTCGAGCTATGAGTTTTACGAAATATCGTGCGAGACGCGAAGCGTCGAGCTCGATATCTCTAAAACTCATTGCGAGACCAATATCTTTGAGTATCCTGCGAAAAAGTCAATCCAATTTTATCATTATTATGTTCAAAATGTCATATTTTGTATACTGTCCGACAGCTCAGAACATAATAATGACCAAAATCGGTTATTTGGCCGCCATTTTGAAACAACAAGTATATTTTATTTCCTAAAATATGGTTGTGCTTAGTGTACCTATATGTGGTGTAAAGAAAATTGAAAAATTCTGGCGGGAAAGTGTTTTTTATAAGTTATACTAT
>JXSR01S017779.1:8657-32013 GCA_000969725.1 Ophiothrix spiculata
TACTGTGTTATAATTACTGTCGGGGCCCCGACAATAATTAGAAAATAACACATTTTCTCACTTTTTTCAAAAATGCAAGCATATTTGAAAGAATGGTTTGAGGATTGTAACATATACCAGTCAAGGATTCTTTTTACTGAGCTAAAAAACTCAATTTTGAGAGAGGTGACCTTGAGCATGAAAAGTGGATCATGAATTGCTCCTTTAAACGTAAACAGATTTTATGTCATATTCATCATCCTAATTTAAAATGGTGAAATCTAAGAACAAAAAAAAAGCCAAAACTAAACCAACTCCCCTAACCTCCAAACCAGTGAAATCCCACAACAATGCTGGGTTATTGGTTATTTTAAACCATCTCTTTAAATATAGACATTGTTTCCATGTATTTGTTACTTTGTGAATTCCAAAACCTCAAAATTTTTTACTCTTCATTGCATACATCACCAAACCATCGGAAGAGGAAACTATTGGCCAATATACCAACAATCCAATTGGACTTTCCCTGCATATGGATATATATATATACGAGGGGGTATCAAAAAGTTTTAAACTTTACCCAGAAGGGATTGAGCTATATCAATGAAATTTTGTCAGAATAGTCACTCGTCTTTATGTACATTATGGTGCAAAAATTATCTCATAGGTAGTTTTACTTTCTTTACAGAGGGTGATTGATGTCATCTACCTCCCGCTTAAAACATAAGCTGTATTGAGGAAATTGAGACATGCGGCGTAATTAATTCCTTGCATTTGAAGGGTTATATGGCCCAGTAAATCTTATTGGCACCAACAAAGTTTAATTGTTTGATACCATAGTAATGGGTAGGGTTTCTTCTATCCATTGATACCAAAATTATGGAAATCGGTCCATGAAGGACGTCACAGTGGTGTAATAAAACATGACTGACCAGGAAATGTTGATTTTCATTGAAATCTAAAATCAGATTTTTTCAATAAAGAGGATCCTAACAATAATGGTCTGTAGACAATCAGTTAAAAGTGGGAGAAATGTGTTACTTTGCACATTGACTATGTAAAGATGCCTAAAGTTTCTCATAATAAAATTTTGTTCCTGACGCCATTTCTTCTGGGTAAAGTTTAAAACTTTTTGATACCCCCTCGTATATATATGTTATAGGATAGCTATTTACTATTAAGTAGCTCTTAAATACCAACTGAATGCAGATACTTGAAAAATATTTTAACACAACATAAAGATGTATACTGCTGTTGTCAAATCATGTTCAAAATAAGGACACCATCATTAGCCATCAGTTGGTCATCACTATCTGCTGAAGACGGAGAAGGGTTTCGCTGAAAATTATGGAAATACAAATCAAGTGAGTTTTATATAAGGAACCTATAATAAAAGTGTATTAATTAAATTCTTAAATAAGTAAATGAATTTAGAGAATTGATTTTTTTTTCAAAATTGTGAAATTTAACTAGTTAGCAGGTTATATCTTGACAGGCGTGTATTGAAAATTAACAGGGGGCAATGTCTTGAAAAATCTTACTTTTTTTCTTTTAGAGCTTTTAGCATGTTAAATGGACAATTCATGATCCACTTTTCATCCTCAAGGTACCTCCACCAAAATTGAGTTATTTAGCTATTTAGAATCCTTGACTTACAATGCCCAAACCATTCTTGCAAATGTGCTTGCATTTTTTTAGAAAAGTGAGAAAGGGTGTCATTTTCTAATTACTGTCGGGGCCCCAAGCCCGAGTATAAAATACAACACAGTAGTCTATAAGCTTCTATATAGGGATATTTGAAATGCTTTAAAAGCTTGTATCTTGAAAACGAATGGTCCGAATCAAGTTAAATTTTCAGCCTACATTTATGTTGTACTCTTCTTTTTATTTATCTGGAAACGAGGTGGGTTTTTTATCACATCAGAATTATGAATTTCACCTTTATCAGAATCATGAATTTCACCATTTATGTTTTTGACCATAGTGATGGGAGAGTGTACAATCCACAGGTTTGAATGGGGACATAAATTGACCCGTCAGAAAAGCCCTCGAGAAAGTATTGATAATAATAATAGGGCCTAATAACTGGTTTTTGTATTAGCGATTTTCCATTCAGATCAAATCGCTCATGATTCGCTGCAGGTAGATCGTCACAATCATTTCACTTCATTTAGGCATTTTGCGGCCTTTTCAAGCGCATTATCCTGTTGGTAGTTAGATTATAATATGTACCCTTTATGCAGCTTCCCATACCCTGGGTGGGGGCGACTATGATGGACAAATCTGGTGACAGTTTTAAGTGCAGGAGGAAGACCGGAGTACCCGGAGAAAAACCTGTGGAAGCGAGAATGGACTGAAAACCAAATGCACATGCAGTGCCTGGAACTGGGATCGAACCCACAACAGTCCTATGGGCTCATTGGTGCAAAGCGAGGGAAGTACCGCTGCGCTAACCCGCTTCCCCATATTGATTGTAACCTGAAATACAAATGCTATTTCAGGTTATAATCAATACTGTCTCGAGGGCTTTCTGTTAATAGATTGTCAGAATTCTTTAATAGGGATACATTAATTTTGCCAGGGAAAAATTAATTTTGTTCACATCATTATTCAATCAATATTAGCAGTAAAATGGTTATAAAAAAAGCACTTTGTGCCACTCATGCATATGTTTTTGTGAAGATTTCCGGATTGAGATTTGTTATACAACATTGAAGTGTTTGTTTTGAAATGGATGTGTGTGATGTGAGGACTTCATTTATATGCAAGACAAATAATTTGTATCGTATTGGTATATGGTAAATATTGCTTGTTATGAAGAAAGACGATCTGACCATACGAAAGACCTTGTGCTGAACAGAATTGAAAACTAAAATTTAATGAAAGTACCGTATTATTCCTATTAATCGCCCACTGGGTGTTGCATTTTTTGAATGGGGACGTTTCTTATATCGTAAGTGCACAAATTTGTTACGTAAGCTTAAAGCAATACTATAAGATTTTGATCAAAGATGGTTTATAGTAAAAACAGCATAAAATGGAGGAATGTGACTATCTAAAAGTGTTTTCAAGTGTATTTTGTGAAAAAATTGTTTTGCCACAAAAAGAAAAAAATGGATAAAAAGCACATGCATGCTTTCCTATACTAATACATGTGGAATTAAATTTGGGATCCCGAAATTTAATTCAACAAATGGCCACAACAGAAAAAGTAAGCATCTTTGAGTCAAATCGTTTGGAGGGTATTCACATCTACCAAAAACAAACCCAATAAGCCCAAAAAATCAAAAGTTATGGGTGATATGGGGGCCCTTCATTTTAACACTTTATAGTATTGCTTTAAAAATATATGGCAAATTATATCCGTTGCAAAAACCCGGAAGTAGCGAAAAAATTTGCTTTGTTTAGAATGTTTTTGATCTTAGCAAATCCATTAGACAGCTTCCCTTTGTTTCAGCAGTTAGGCCAAAAAAAATTGTTGTGTTGCCCTCAGCGACCGACCCTATTCAAAAACTATTTAAAAAAAAAGGTTGGGAAAGCACCCAATTTTGCTCAGTTTGGGTGTTTTTTGAGAAAATATTTTGAAAATAGAGTAAAATGCACCCAAATTTCATAATTTAGGTGCTTTTTAAAAAAAATATATATATTTTCCCACCGACTGACTGACTTTTTCAGAAATTCCACCTGAGGGCAACACAACAATTTTTTTTCTTGGCCTTATCATTGGACACAGCTAGTCATGTGATCGGAGAATTTATTTTATGAATGAATGGTGTAAAGGTCTCCCAATAAAAATCAATTTAATTGACAAATATAACAAGGTCTTTAAATAATGAATAATTCTTAATAAATACACAGTTCAGGAAGTTAAAGTGGCCTTCCATGACTTTGAACTTTGCATTTTAAAGATGATAAAAGTCCCTATTAATGAGTCCTTGATTGGCGATTTCCTGTGCCTTTTAATGAGAATTTAATATGAATAAAGAGGATTTTAGAGCTTTTATGAATCTGATTAATAAAATTAATATCTTCTTATTTTTGACTCAGACAATAAGATTGTTTCTATTTAGTATCAAATATTTACATAATCCTTTATGTCCATGTCAGTAATCAGATATTGAGCATTATAGGGCAAGTATCTTGTTTTTTATGGGTTACCAAATAATGATAGAGCTAGAGAATGCGTCATTGTATAGTGTTCTAACAAATTTCTAATAAGAACACAGGTTTTGGAGATAAAATTTTTTACTACATGTAGTCTAGAACTAGCACCGTTCCTCTGATCGCCCCTCCCACGGACCCAGCAACGAGTCCAGGCAGCGCGCGATACTGGGAGTTTACTGGGCGAGTGTGGATAGAGGCTGTTGGACAAGGCACTGAAATCAGGGCTATGGTAGTCACAAAATATTTAGAAAGACTTTATGATTTAGGGCTGTCATCGGGACCATGTTTTCGTGTCGACATGTCAACATAAATTTATTATGATCATTGATGTCAACATGTATGTCGACATAACCCATCATATTTGACACAAAATGTGTTTGTTTTCATTACATGAAAGGAAGCATTTGTATGAAAACCTTTTTTTATTATCATTTTTTACAACATGGAATTGTTTCAAAATGATGAGCAAAAATTTAAAACTTTTAAAATCTATCTCCTCGGAAATCTGCAAGTTAAAAATCAAGGGTTTCCACCTGGGTTCAAACCCGGTACCTCTCGCATCCCAACTCAGCTGTCACTATGTCAAGCCACCGAGCACGCGCTGCCATGGCAGCCATTTTGTGACCATTGCCAACTCCGGTCTATGACGTATTATGTAAGTGATACCTTTGGTACTTATAATTACAGTTGGTAAAGAATTGCAATTTTCTCCAATATTCCTCAAAATCATGGAAAGCTACTTGTAAGTTATATTACTATATAAACATGTCCTATTGATTCTTGTAAAAAAATAGGTGGGTACAAATTAGTGGGAAGAATCTAGGCCAGTCCCTCTAATCACATCAGAATTGTAAATTGCGCCTTTATTTGTTATGCATGTTTTTACCTTGTAATATGTTGACACACCTTGGGGTCCCATCACTTCCTGAAAACAGCCTTCAACCAGAATCATTGTAATCAATACATGGTTACAGATTTCTGATTATCTTTTAAGAGGGGATATCCTTATTTTGATTGTAATTTATTGATTATCTATAAGCTGGTCTTCGTGAGTATTACAAATTAATAATGGTACTGCGCCCCTTGGGTACTCAAAAAATATTTGGTAGGTATGTGCCGCATGCGATATCCAACATAGGCTCTTTCTGAACTGATTTTTGATCAAAAATAGGGTCTATGGAAATGATTTTTTCCGAATGAAGGTCTCAGAAACTGCTTTTTCCCCTTAAAAATATCACTATTGGAGCTGAAAATTGCTCAAAATTAAGTTAAAAACTTTAAAAAAAAAATTAAAACACATTTTGTAGTTATTTTCTTTGAAAATGAGGGTCTTGTGAACTGAACTAATCCTGAAATGGGCATCTTGGGGAGCGGAAGTGTAGGCCTGAAAATGGGGTATTGAGCGGGGTACCCGGGCGTGGCACATACCCAGACTTTCCATCAATGTAAGTGACCCCCCTGGGACTGTGCCTTATTACATATGGCAGTGTGTACTTGCAGTTTATGTGTGAAAATCTCGATTAAGAAGGTGCTTTTAATCCTGATTAAGGGGTTTGTCTTCCTGTCAGGATGTGATGGATTGAGATTGTCAGAGCACACCAGGTGTGATTGCTTTCTCTCTGTAGCTGGGTGTGTTATTGAATATGGCGTTGTTTACTTTCTCATGAAATGAACAAGCTTGAAGGCTCATGTAGGTTAGAGAATTCTAATTACGGTAGTTTAATAGGCCTATCAGGTAAATAGTCATTTTTTGCATGTAATTAAGTTGATCATATGTGACTAGAATATCAGGGCTAGAGTAATTGGCAAGGTTAAAACAGTTATCAGTGCTTATATTTTATCTGAATATTTTAGTGATAGGCCTACCCATCAGGCCTAAATAAAAATTGTTGACTTGCCTTTAATGCTGAAATTGATGGTCAGTCGGTCGGATCTTTTTTAAAATTATTTTCCCCCTCATAAATGGACCCCAAAAACTGATTTAAAAAGTTTATTATAATGTTTTCATTATTTTTTGCTTAATTTATTCAAGCTACATGTAGGCCTATGTGTTTGTTTCATGCATATATAACATTCTGTGAATATTGTTGTAAATTCAACCCAAATTTCATTATAGTTTTACCTAATGAACTGTTCAAATTTGACAAATTTTGGGTCGGTTGCAAGGTCAAGTCAAATTTTTGTAGGCCTCATGCGCTGTCTTCAACATTGTTTTGTTTCGTCAATATAAACTTTACTACTACTCAACAAATGTTCAGTAGCATACTGAACATTTTTAGCTTATCTCACTTTTGACAAAATTTAGGTTTTTGAATAAATCAGCTCTTTAGAGTGAGGGTAGACCTAAATTCCTAAATTATATGAGTAGGCCGATACGGGCACAAATATAGGCCCTATAAATGAATTGCCTATAACTAAATGCCAAGGTTCTCATAAAATTTCCTAACTCATAACATCTTATTAATTATAATTGAATATTTTACTTCATAGAATTTCCAGTTACTCTTCTATTTTTGGAGTTGTGCAGAGCCTCAGGTGCCACAAGCAATTTATGCAAAGTGTGATTGGGTTTGAGGCAAATTAGTACATGCTATAATGTGAAATTTGATGAATGTGTCATGCGCTCTTATACACTCTATTCTGTCGGACGCAGTTGTTGAATTTGGCGTACTCATTCATTGTTACTGGTGTGAAACTTATTGTGCGATGTCTATGGAGTGAACCAATATAATAATTCCAAAATATTTTATGTTTCTGTTTTGATTCATTAATTTGTTTTTACAATAAAATTGAAGGCACATTTATGCACAATATATCAAAGAAAGGGGTTGATATAAAAACTAGTTTAGCTGCATAGATCTATTTCAATGTTTCATGCTAGGGAGTAACATGGAATAGCCTCAATTGACCAATCAGAAGACAGTATTCTAATCTGTGACATCAGTGCGTCCTACAGAATTAACACTGGCGTGCCCAGAAATTTTCCTTGCGGGGAGAGGGGGGGGGGGGGGGGGACTAAAAGCCTATGGTTAAGTGAGCGCTCACCAGACTCACCAGGTATACACCGTAAGCAGCGCCTCAAGAAGATACATTCGCTCAAGGGACCAACAGCTTTTCGTGACTTCCGTTCATGTTCTAGGAACCCAATCTCTTCTGGAAATTCTGACATAACCTACAGCAAGATTTGGAGGATGTTAATGCATAACTCTAGAGACTCAAATATAATGAAATGGGAAAGATTCTTAGTTTTTACCATTTTTTCATCAGTTGATCACAAGGTTTGAATTCAAATTCAGTTCATATTCTGAATAAATTAATACCATTTATACCCGGAATTATAGGCTACTTGTTCTTAGAAAATCTATCTATGTTGTTCGTCTTGTGAAATCTTGCTGGTTTTAATCAGAAAAATAATTCTAAATCCTGGTTGTTGGCTTATTTATCTCTGGTTTTACGTAATCGATTAGTGCCCACTCTGACATCATTGAAAAAGTGTGACGTCCTCCGGAAAAGGGCATGTATTCAAGAATTATTTTCGATACATACATCAGCCTTTGAACCATAGATGCATTATACTTCATACCACACTGGCATAAACTGCCACGCTTCTGTCAAACTCATGCTTTCACAATGAGGATTTCCGATTGCCATGTGAAGTGCGGGACAGGTGAAATCAGGAGGAGGCCCTCGTGTGCTTGCCAACTAAGAAATTCCGATGACATTGAGTATTGTGTATGGTGTACATGCATGTTCTGATCAAAAACGGAAGTATGCTGTCTTTTTGCAGTCGCTTGAAGGTTTTGTCCCTTCAGACTTTATCTGTATATAAATTAATCAAATAAATCATGACATTGACTGACTGCTGAGGTTGATACTAATAAGGTTAAGGTAATAACCAATGTCTTAAGGTTAAGGTTAGGTTAAAATGACTCCGAATCCCTAGTGTCTTTTACAATGCTGCATATAGTTGTGTATAGGGTCAGTCAGTGTAGCATATTTGCATGCTTCATTGTACATTTACCTTCAAGGGCACTGAGGTAAAATTAACCCTCAATGTGCTATTATTATTTTTTAAATAGAATTCATATTTTTCAAATGAAATAATAGTATATGTCACTAATTTATCTGAATAGACAGCACTGAAGTATTTATAATATAGTGGAAAACATAGAGTTGTGTCGGATAGTGAAATTAGTTATTTCCAAACTACTAGCTATTATAGGCCTATACTGTTTTTGAACATTCAATTTATTTTACTTTTGATCAGAAAAGTGTAAAAAACGTAAAGTGAGGGGTGTTTTTTTCCCCCTTCCAATTTTTTTTTTCAAATGTTTCAATATTACATTTAGGCCTATGCAAAAGTTTTCAAACATGCTATGTAATAAAATTTTACAACAAAGTTATTTAGCCTATGCAGGAGTTATAGAATTATTTCTGTGAAATTAAATGTAATTTAAGCCAATTCAGACTGTTTTTATTATTTTTGTAGGAATGTGTCAAAAGTATATTGTGCTCATTTTGAAGGTGCTAGCTAGGCCTATATACCCAAGTTATCTTTGATCAGGGTTCAAAAAACAAATAGGTACCGGGACCCAAAAGCATCCCATAGATGGTAATTATATAGGCCTATCTTATTAAGATGTATTTCTGAATACATGTTGTTTTCTGATTTTAAAACACCAAGCACTTCAAGACTCTTGTGACAGGCATTTTAAAAGAACCATTTCATGTTTTATTATTATTATTTATCATTACTTTTACCAGAAAACTATTTATATATCAGATTTCTGAAAAAGGAAGTTTTGCTCTTGTTAAAATTGGGAAAGATAGCAATCTGAGCTATTATTGTGGCGCAAATGACTTGACCACATCCACACCAAGTTTAGTTCCCTACCAATTAATTTACTCAAATAAAAATGATTTCTTAGTTTCCTACCAATTAATTTGCGCAAATAAATTTCTTAGGAAGTCGCTTCAGCAGGAAATTGGTGTATAGTATTTGTTGTCAACTATCAAGAGGGCGGAGCTTGAAGTTGAGTGACAGTTGAAGTCACAGCATGACATTGGAGCCAATATCTGACTGGCTGGCTGTGAGCATTGTGTACACTATGTATTGGTATAATGCAGTGGTAGTGGTCCCAACTCAACCAGAAACAGTGGATAAAGTTTGCCGTGTGCAGTGAATATAGTTTCCTAACACGATTAGTTCAAGCTTATGAACATTTGGGAAAACATTGAAATTGCTAGATTTACTGACTTGTTTAAGTTGAAACATCATCAGTGTCATTCATGGAAATAAGATGTAAAGCAGAGTGTGTGGATTAAATAATCATGTAAACTCGGATATATATTGTGTTGGAATTTTAGAGGAAATATTTCAGTACTAAAGTTTGGCAGCAGTGCAGTACTAGTGGTGGCGAGATATAGTCAACATGGCTTTAAACATGGCTTGCCCATGTAGTTTGTGTGTAATTCCAAAGCATTTACAAGAATCTGGTGTGAATAGGAATAACAACATAACATGTACAGGGATGGTGTCTCCAGCAAATAGGTAAAATGAGTCTCTTTTATATGGATTTATTTATAAATCTTTGACTTATAAATATTGATCTTGTGTCACTATAAAACTTTTCAGTCCAACATTTTGGTCAATTCTCTTTGGAGATAAAAAAAATTATAATGTAGAAAATGAGTCCATTAAATTATATCTAGACTGACATTTTAGTTAATTATAGTGAAACCTGTCATTGAGTAGGGCCTATGGTAAATGCAAATGCATATAACTTGGATATCATTCGAACCAACATATAATTAATTGTTTTCTATGAGCAGAATTATTTTTATTTCTCTGTATAACAAACATGTCAGAAAACACAGTCGTTCTAAAAATTAAAAGGCTCTCGGGCCTATCTGACTGTCAGTAGAACCAGGGGGTAGGATGTGACGTTATGAGATTTTGAAACTCCCATTCAAAAAACTTGAATTTTAACTAACGCTCAAAAATTTCATTTTATGCCCTTATATTTAGTGTGAAACTAAAAAGATATTCTGACTATTTTGAAGAACTACTTTTCTTTTTATTTACGCATTGAAATATACGGGCGATACCACGGATGAATTCGTATCAAATCTGAGTAACAGTCCGGCTAAACAGGCAATTTATTACGCGGCCACCGTCGTCTGAGTAGAACCTACTTGATACACACAATCACGATGTAAACCAGCAGTACGTGCCAGTAGATCAAATACAAAACGCGACAACTTTTTTGCATCAACGAAAACCAGCTTGTAATGAGAAGCTAAACTTAGATTAGAAGCTTAAAACTTTTATTGTGTTTTCTTCTACACGCCTGCCGCTACAATGTGTGTTTTGAATTCGAGCTCATAAAATTACAGTGTCATTTGCATTGAAAAAATATCAGAAATGTGTTTGCATTGAGTGTAAAATGTATCTTTGAACTATGGAGTATGCACGGAAAGCAAAAAGGTATCAGGCAAACATGGTCCGGATCAAGAGTTGCACTTTTTTTGTGATTTTGCGGTTGAGAAATTGCTTGTGGCTCTCTGATCAACACTCCATAAGGAGATGTTAGCACTGTGGGATGTCAGTGATCAGCATGACATCTAGGACCAGGTTAGGATCGCTGCCAACCAATGTTATGACAGATCAAGGCATGAAGACCACAAAGTTTGTGTTCTGGTTGCCAAGTTAACATCCATCTATTGTGTTCCACAATCTCTATTTGTACACACGTTTTGGTGGTCTTTTCATGAAAAATGTGATCTGTCAACCCAAAGACTTTATTGGTCACCTAGAGTGCTACACTTCCTTTCTTCAAAATATGAGTCAAAATCATGAGATGTTTTTCATAAATAATGACAAATGGTTTCTTCATTTGGTCACAATTGATTTCTCTTGAACTTTAGTTTTAGGACTTTTGTATTTTTAGACTAGTAAAACCAGATCTATAGTTTTTTGTGAGCTACCAAATCATAATGGTTCCACAAGTCTTCATAGATCAATTGGAAATTTTGAATTAAATCTATAGGCCTATGTATAAGGTAATGAAGAGTACTTGCACCAAATAGTTGGTATCGCAGAACTCTTTCTGGGCCTTTCACTCAAGCCCAGGCCCCCAGCCCAAGCCATATTGCAATTTCCTCTTTTCGCTAATATTTTAGAAATGAAATATGAATTTTGAATTGGCAACGATTGTATTTTAGACATGTCTTGGATCCTTATATGAATAGAATTTTTATTTTATACATGTTATACTGATATTTTGAAATGTCTGATGAATTCATTTCACCATAAAACTGTAAAATACCCTGGACTTTTTATTGGTGTTGAAGCATGGGGGGTGGGGGTGCCTGCCTTTTGGAGTGATTTTTCCAGGATTTTTGTATATCAATGGGGTGGTTTTCATTTCAGATGAAAGCACCCAATTTTCATAAATTGGGTGCTTTTGGAAAAAATTACAAAAAAAGGCACCCAATTTGAGTAAAATTGGGTGCTTTTCCATTAAAATTGGTACATTGATGGGTGGGTTTTTGAGCCAAAAATAGGTATAGAGTCTAGAGATGGTCAGTTTTTCGGAGTCCGGAAGCACATACCCGTACAAACTTTTTTGAAGACCCCCCCCCCGGGGGTTGAAGCCTTGGTGTTCTGCTTCTGAACCTCAAGTTTGATGGAGTTGACGCCTAGGCAGTATTCTTCAGGTCGCTCAAAAGGAACATAACGAACAGAACTATCATGGTCTGGTAAATCGTGAGGCTACGTAACATAAATTTTGGCAGTTGAAGCCTAGGCGGTATTCTTCAGGTCGCTCAAAAGGAACATAAGGCCAAAAAAAAAATTGTTATGTTGCCCTCAGCGACCGACCCAAATTTGCTCAGATTGGGTGTTTTTTGAGAAAATATTTTGAAAATAGTGGAAAATGCACCCAAATTTGGTACTTTAGGTGCTGTTTAAAAAAATAATTTTCCGACCGACCGACTCAATTTTTTAGAAATCCCACTTGAGGGCAACACAACAATTAATTTTTTTTTGCCTAACGAACAGAACTATCATGGTCTGGTAAATCGTGAGGCTACATAACATAAATTTTGGCACTTCAACAGGCTGTACACATGCAGGCTTGTCATGAGATGATGTAGGCCTATAATACCTTCATGATATAAACCTTCAAAAATTCTTTCTTGCTAACACTATGAAGTGTGTACACAGCTTTTAAGTTTTTCTCAGATCTGTGTTGGTCAAGTAAATAAAAATCTTTATTTGAACTTTGCCAAACTCTATATGCAAAGGAGAGAGCTTATTTATATTGACTCGATATGGTACTGAATTTTAATAGCTATGGATAGTGGATACATAAAAAGTTTGACATCGTTAGTGTAATAGGTTATTAAGTTTTTACGAGTGAATTATTATCGAAGAGAAAATAGGTTTGAAAGACAGAAAAAAAGGTTTCAAGACAACCATAGTATTAGGGATGCCTGAGTATAAGCTTTAAAATCACAGGTGTAGAATTTGTGCTGTAGGTTTACTTGAAGAGAAATAAAATGACCACTCAAACTTGAAAAGGTTGTACTAACAAAGGTCACTGAATTGTGTTCATAATACTTGACCTGAGATTTGTTATTACCATTCGCCAAGGGCAGGTAAGGGAATTAACGCTTTCAGAAAAATCTGTGACCAAAATTGCCCAAATTTATGTTAAAAAGGAAAATAATTAAATTTGCTAAACCATAATCTTGTAATAATGGTTGATTCAATGTCTGATGAAATCTTGTCGTAATTCAACCATTTTCATGCCAATAAAGTACTGTTAACCAGGTGTATGCATGGCGATCACTTTTAAAGTATGTTACATTTGAGTGGTGCTCTGGCAAAATGAGCGGAAAGTTGTGATTGAAGATTTTGAATAAATTGCTGCTAAACTTAAAATATGGTGAACTTGATCACATTTTGTTTTTTGACATAGGCCTAAAAGGCATTGATGCCTAAGTGTTAACCTATACATCGCGATTTAAAGGTCACTTATGCCGGGAATTGCAATTATTCACGAGTATTCACTGAATACTCGTGAATAATTGCTATTATACACTATAGTTATCAGTACCTTTTTAACGATTTGCGACAATTTTTTACTGCCAGATTTTGTGTGGACTGCCTTGTATTTCAATCTCTAAATGAAAATTGTAGAAAGAAAGTATGACATATAACCTACATATCATTCGAAAGCTGAGATTATAGAGAATTAAACTATGCAATAATTAAAACTCAATTTTGAAAACCACAACTTTCCGCTCATTTTGCCAGACCCCACTCATTTGTGGAAATTTTATTTGATTGTAGTTCTGGCAAGTTTGTGTCATGGATGCCTGCAAATTCTTTTTTTTTAAATCACCTTTGGTTCTAAACCTTGGGAACTGATGTTAAAATTGATGGCTTGAATCCATCAGAACATTTCCTGGAACCTCATGTGCCCTAATATCAAAATATATCAAACTATTTGATGACAACAAAATTTCTGAAAGTAGTGATTTATATATATATATCAGGCAATTTGTAAAATGAGGAAAATTGGTTTTATTGGTATAGGCACATAATCGGTATGTTAATATGTCTTGAGAAAAATAAGTTCCAATGATAGATTTGAAAGAAAATTTAGCAAATAAATATTTACTTCATACTGATAACCCATCAATACAATCATTGAACAATTTTAACTTCAGTTCCAGATATTGTAACAAAGCAAATGATTATCAGTTGAACTATTTAAATGTAGGCCTAGATAAAAATATTGATTTTCAATCATTTAGGCCTTCAATAAAATATCATTATTTTCTTCTTAAAAATGTCAATTTATAAATTGCAATTCCTGTTATGTAGGCCTCCTAATTATGTATTTTACAAGCCTATTTGTTTATGTAGTCACACACCATTAATTTGCAATAAAAATCCTGGAAATTATGGAATTCTGGTAATCAAAATTCAACTGCTTCGAAATTTGAGGTGGTTTGAATTTCTTTAACTGTAAGACATGTGGTACACCAAATAAGTTTTCTTTACAAGCAAATGTATGCCTGGAAGGGCTAAGAGTCAAGATTTTTGGGTTATGTCGGTAATCTTAAAAACATGAAATTAGCGCAAGTTCCTGTTGAGGTATTTTGTGCCATTCATTTGATATTGTAACTCTCAAGCTATTTGAATAAGACTTCAAAAGTCGGAATGAAATAAAAAGAATTTGGGAACCTGTGCACCTGGACTGCTGTTTTCCAGAGAGTCGGGTGTCGGTTGTGATTAAAATGTACGTGTCTTGCCCAGGGCAATGGTTGAATAACATTGTATCAAACTAAAGTGTTTCCCAAAAAATGTAGCCAATTTTCTTTTCGGACCAAAGTTAATTAGAGACCTAGTCCATATGATAGGATCTTGATAAGGTTTTCTTTTTGTACAAAGTTACCGCATGTTGAAGAAATAAGATGGACTTGGTTTTGATCAAATACATTGATTTCATTTATTTTGCATTTATCAAATTCTTAATCTTTAGGATTATGCTATATGCCAAGTTTTGGTCTCCCGCTTTCTTTGCAGTTGATAAATGAGAATTGATTTCTTTTCAAATCATTGCATTTTGCTTTAGAACTTTGAACTTGTTGTTCTAGTGATTATCACTGATTTTATTCTTCTCGATATCGTTAAGATTCTATTCTTCTGTGACCACAATAAAACCTGTCAATGACATAATGATCTTTACATTGCAGGCCTATAGTACAGTCTTTTTGTAGCTCTTGTGTGTATTCTTTTCAAGACAAATTTACCTCCATCAAATTCAGTTCTTTTCTTCTCAGAATAACCTTTTGTTTCACTCTTTTGAATAAGATTTGATAGAAATGCTCTTGTCAAGGTATTTTATGAGCCTGGGAGTCTAGCTGTGTTCATACTAAAATATAATTGACAAAATGGCAAGTTTTTATTGCAAAATAATCTTTAATATGTGGGGTCTATTGATATCTGACAGAAATTTCTTGATAAGATTTGGCATGAATAATATTTTATCAATAATGTCAACCCGATTTTTAAAATAAAAATTGGGAGTCACTTAATTGGTTTTTGTGTGCAAGTCAATTTAAAAATGGTATTTTTGGGAAGAGTTAACATAGGCATCTATAGGAAATGTGGTATATTTTACATATGAAGTTCCCACTGAAATTTTGTATCAAAATTTTCCCAAAATGTGCTCAAAACCATGTCCTTTCGATTGAAAAAAATAAAAAGTGGGGGGTCACCAACCTATTTTTCCTGAAAAATATTAAAATATTATGGAATTTTTGGCTTCAAAACACCACTCAGTGTATATGCCGGCCGCACTTACCAACTAAGAAACTAGCATGTACTGTTACGTGTGGACCAGACACCTTGATTTGTAGAAACAGACATTTTGAAGCAGAGTATTCGAAATTTGACAGTTTGTAGTTTGGAAAAACATCTTAAATCAAATTTTTAAATTTTTGATTAGGATATCTAGTATAGGTTCTCAGTATGAATTTCTGAGATATAGGCAAAATTTGGTTTTGAGGTGAATTTGTGCCATTTCATGAGATAACTTTATTTTGTTTTCATGCATTCTTTTAAGATTGGTCTGATGGTGTAGACTTTTTGATTACTATTGGACAATTGCAGGGCTTCATTTTTGAAAAATGCTGAAGAGCTATAAATTACTCTCCTGAAAGGTTCAAGGAGAGTTGTCAGAGTGATTTGAGGTCACATCATTAGATATTAGCTGTGGTTTAGCAGTTTAAGGTGAGCTAAATATTGCTCTCCTAAGAGACTGTTTAGGCGAGCATAGGAGAGCAATCACTCCAGCTCGCCTTAAAAATGAAGGCCTGCATTGGAATCTCTGTTACTGATTCAACCAGGTTGCTTCTGTGATAGTCTTAAGGCTGAACCATAGTCGGCCTCCAAACAAAATTTTTTCCTACCAAACATTTGGTAGTTACGTCACCAAATACTTGCCATCGAACTTAAAGTATGAACGGGTAGCAAACACAACCAAATGTTTAGTTTGGAGGCTGACTATGGTTTGGGCCTTACTCCAATTATTGGGGGTTTGCATCCATTCATTTGTGGGACCATCATAAGTTACAAGCACACATCAAAGAATTTGCGGGTATAAAATAGGAAATGAAATCCTTGCTGTGTTAATGTATCACTCGTAAATTTTGAGTCATGTGAACAGGCCTGTGAAAACTTAGTAACAATTTCCTCTGTCACTTTTGTGAATCAGTGAACTGGAACAACCTAAGTTTTGAATAGATTTAATCCATGCTTATTGTAATCATCCCTCCGATGACCTTTCCCTTTTATTTCGTTTGGACCCTGTGCGCAAACACAGGAAATCTGTGGCTGGCCTGCGAGGATTCATCATGTGATACCTATGCCAGGGGGAGGGGGGATACTTATTGGAAAGGTGGGTATACAGATGTGGGGCCACAAATGGTTGTATTTTTTTGGCCTACAAGGCCAGGGTTACCAAAAGCTTCTCTCGAATGTGAGAAATGATTTAGACCTACATATCAATTGTATTTGATCTGTCTCCTTAATTATGTGCTTTTTAGTGCAATTTGCATTATACTGAAATTTTCGCGTAGGTTTTATTTTCGCTCTTTTCGCTGTTGACTTCTCAACCGTGAAAATAAAACCCCACAAAAATAGTATTTATACATAGACATCAATGGATAGATGCTTGAAACCATGAAAGTATTACACCCAAAAAAAAATGGTTCAGTCCAAACCGCTAAAATATTCCTCTATACAGAGAAAGCAAACAGTAGATAATGGATATAGACCACTTTCGTATGTCACATAATGCATCTTGAAAGTACCGTAAACGCTCAGTTGACCATATTATTACCTTCTGCGCAAATGACATCGTGCGCAAAATGTAGTAATAGGGTCTATTCAAGCAAAACCGGTTTTAAGGTACCATTTTTATGTGTCAGGTTTCAGGTGGTAGTCAAAATCTCCTGCAGTGCATCCATACTCAACTGAAATCTTGAGTACCCCTCCCGGGTACCCATGGTCAGGGTAAGTCAGGATTCATGCTTGGTTTGGCGCTTCTGATCCTTTTGTATGATTTCAACGAGTAAAAACAGAAGATTCTATGATCATTATCCGCCTCAGTTGATTTCACTTGATTTTGATGAACTATTTGTCACTTTTGGGATTTCAAATATGGAAGTGAAAGATTTATGTTGATTGTGACAAATTTAGTTTAAAGAATGAGTAATTATTGATGTTTAATGTGTCAAGTTGGATAATTAATGGTTTTACTGCACTATATTTTAATGAACTTTCTTCAAGTTGCAGTGTAGGCCTACTATACACTTTGATATCTGAATTAATGGTTTTCATATTTGAACTTCTTTGTTTTAATACTAACCAACCAGGCCTACCATTTTATAGTGTTAATAGTTGCCGATTTGTCTAAGGTTCAAGATTATCATTTGGTATAATTTTTGTTATTTGTTAACAATAGAACTTTAGAGACTATTTGAATTTATAAATCTAAATTGAGATTTTCGAAGTTTCTTATTTTGCTTGGTCTTATGTTTTATCATAAATTTGTGCATAATAATTTTGCAAAACTCAATTAGAGTTAGTCCAACAACCCACTCATTTCTAACACCAGTCAGAAATCCCGATAGAGGTTAATAGTTTTTGGTATAGGGATTTAGGGTTAGCTTCATGGTTAGGCTAGGTTTTGGATCTATAGTGGGGTTTTGGGGTTGATAGTGTCGTACTGGTGGTACCCAGTGGTACTGCACCATTCCACACCACATTTGAAGATGATGCTCGATCAAAGAGTATTGAATACTCGGCTTTCCAATGTGGGTGCTTTTCGTTCGTACTAAAGATTGACAACCTTGAAAACTGGTAGTTTTTAAATCGTAGACACATTATTGATTTTCTAATGTGAAGTTAATCACCCTGAAATGATATTTACCAGTAAACAAGGTGTTGTTTCAAGCAAAAATATATAGGCCTATCAGCAAAATGTAGGCCTATTACATAACTTGACATCAAATGACACTTTATTCATCCAAAATGGAACACCTCTTGACATAAATATTAACGTCCATTTTATGCAAGATTTAATTTCAACAAAATGCTTTCAGTATCCATAGTGATGACAAGTGTAATAGAGAAAATTGGCAATAGTTTACTCAGAAAACAAAATTGATTTTTCTGACAGATCATGATTCTGCATTTGAAAGGAATTAAAATAATCATATCTTGTTAACTGGGATGTGGTTTTGTGTGGGCTGGATTGGGAAACCCTTCATGTGATAATCCCAAATCGCATGTCAAACATGGGAAATTACTTTCATTTTTATACAAAAGGCAGATTAAGAAAATGTGACAAAAGTTTGTACATAGTGGGATATCTGGGTAAATAAATTATATGGTTATTATTGCTACTGTGAAATTTCATATTTTCACAATTTTATAGTGAATGTTGGTGGGAGAAAATGAGGTTTTGAGAGACCTTTTCTACATAGGCCTACATTGCTACTTTCATATTTTGGCTTCAGCTAAACTTAGCTTCAGCTTGAAAAATGTTGCTGCCGCCTTCAATTCTGAATAAATTGGGGTGAGTTTAACCATGTAACGTAAGAACTGTTTTATTTTATGAATAGGTCTATTTAAAGACCTACCTAGGCCATTTAAAATTGTGAAAGAAAATTATGTAAAGTTCTAGAATCATATAATTATGCCATGTGTAGGCCTATTTTAGGCCTATGACTGTGACTTTGTGTAAAATGACAACAAGAAATGATGTCAGTGATACAAGAGATAAAATACTAATTGACTCACAGAGTGAAGTACGGATTCCGTAGTATAACGTGATAGTTCATGGTGAGATCGATATCTTATCATTTAGCTTGTTATCTACAATGGTGACCACCGGACAGTTTCAATATTTACTCTGATAGCGTTACATCCTACTATATTATGCTTGTTCAAAAGTGTGACTATATTTCCGTGAAATAAAATCAGAGAATTCATTATTGGGCCTTCATGGAATTCTTGAGAGGAAAGCTACCTTTATACTATAAAGTATAGTATATGACAGATTGGGATAAATAAATGGTTACTTTGGTTTCCCTATTTAACAGAATGCAGACCAGTCTATAAACAGATCACACAGACTAGAGTGGGATAGAAATAGACTGACTGAAACTGGTTGTCCAGAAATTTTGTATAGCTTTAGCCATATAGGGGCAGAAATGGATATCAATTTGGCCTATAGAAGAGAGAAAATTGTGTTATTCATTAGTTCAAAACCAAATATGAACACACATGTATATGTCTTTACAGCATTTTAAATTTAAAAAAAAAATCACAAAGTTGAAAACACAAACATGCATCTCTTTACAGATCTAAATGAGTACTGTCAACGATAGCTAGTAATGTTGACGCATGAAGATGATTCCTGATAAGTATAATGTTGTGGCATATCACGTTATTTATTGTATGATGTAATCAGGGGATGTAAAAGGCTCACTTGTGATTCCATCAACTTGTTGATTACATGAGTGACATCATTGTGTGAGAATTAAATTTTACAGATGCCAAATGTTCATGATTTTAAATATTTTCCATGTTTTAGGGATCAAAATGTTTGAAAATTGCTTTTTAGGCATCAATGAAATTTGTTACAATTTGTCAGTATTCAGTTTGCAAGTATACACTACATGTATGCAATGTACCTAAAAATTTGTAATAAGACCATGGATGAAATGTAGACTTCTAGCGAAATTAATATGATTTAGAGCATCAAGTGGTAAATTAGGAATGAGATAATGATCATGTGCGTAGAATTCAACGTAATATTGAAGCTTACATCAGATGATTTCAAGATAATGTTAATCTTTTTTTACTATCATGTCAACCATATTGCACATATTTTTGTCATTGTTTTTGTTTTGTTTTAAACTTGTGAGAACAGGTAGGATCATCAAATGGCTACTTACCTTTTCTCGTTTGTGGCTGTCCAGCCCGTATGAGCAGTAAATGCCAGAAACTTCATTTTGCGCTACAGGTGAAAATACTTGTCAAGGTCATAATTTGCCGAAATTGATTTTTTGACAGATTCACAATCCTTGTGCTTACAACAAACTACCCGCAAAGTTTCATTTTTAGATTATGATAGGAAATATGAAATAAATCTGCATGTTTTTAAGACAATCAACAGAAATTAAAGGGCTTACTGCATGATCTTTAAACGCATTTATCTCAATTATACTTTTACTGCCTGACAAACTTTGACGGACCATAACTTGACTTCTGGAAATCGAGTTAAGTTCATCGAGGTGTTATTTTAATCCTTATAACATGTTCTTTGTAAATATTTTAAAAAGTTGAAAATGACAAGGGGTGGCATTTATGGCTGGTTTGTTTTGGGATGGACGGTCACATTTATCTTATCAATATATCTAAATTATTTAATGATGTGCAAATGTGACTCTTTAAAAAATGTTTTATCCCTCTCTTTAACCATGGACAGTATCACTTTAACCCTAACCAGTCCTTCTGCTTGGAAATCCGCAAGTCAAAAATGGCAGATTTTTACCTAGATTCAAACCCAGGACCTCTCGTATCCAGTACCTATCCAGTTATCATTATGTCAAGCCACTGAGCAAGAGCTGCCATGGCAGCGATACCTAAATCCGGTCTATGACGTATTTGGACTTCGGCAAATTTATTAACTTTGAGGAATGGGATATTGTGAGATTCAGTAGGGTTAGACAAAATTCTCACCTTGTCTCCCCCTTTATATTTTTCAGAGCCAAGATGTTCAGCTCCAGGACGAGAGCAAACGGAGCAACCAGCCCAGTATCGAATAAGGACAGCAACGCAATAAGAACACCAGCCAATCAAGACAAGACGCCACTCTGGTTCCATGGTTTACTGGTGAGGAGTGTTGCGGAAGACTTACTATTGAAAGGGCCACATGCAAAAGAAGGCCTGTTTCTTGTCCGACAAAGCAGCAATAGGGGAGGTACGTCATTAGCAAAATGAAAATTGGTATCCGAATAAATATCAGTTGGTGGCTTGGCCCTTAGAAACCTTAACACATGTGGCAAGACATAGAAAAATAAGGAGTGTTTAACCTATGGGCTCTACGTGTATTTCATTATATGTATCTGGCCCTCGCTGGCAGATCTGATGAGCAATAGCTAAGAACCATGTGTTACTTCTAACATTAGGTTCATTAATTTTGCTCTCCGAGGAAAGACGAGCTGGCCTGGCTAGTCATAGATTTCAAAAGGAAGATTTACACAACCTGTAAAGCCCAACAATTATTTGTTGAGGCTGAAATTTGGGGTATGAAAGGGCACCTTTCTGTATCAATTGCTATCTGTTCTTGCAATGTTCCCTGTAAAGCTCCCCAATATCGTTTGGGTCAACGAAACAATTTGGGACACAATTTGATTGCTTTGGTAATCTGGGGATGTTTTGTCTAAATCGGGAATGAAATAAAATGGGGATAGAGACATAGGTACACTTTCTCCGGGGTTCTCGATTTTTTTGGTAGGCATGTTTAGGTTATGTACTGCAAAATGCATCATGGGAAGTAGAAGTTGAGCTTGAAATGGGTATCTTGACCAAGCCACATACCCAGTGCCATACGAAGCGAGGGCAGGGGGGCACTTGCCCCCACCCCCCTGGCTCGAAAAAGCGGAATGCTGGCGGGACAAATATCAAAATATCGGGACGATATTTTACTTCTTTTACTGTCCCGATATTATTGTCCTGCAAGTTTTTTAGTCAAAGTATGCCAATTTTAGCACAAATATCAAGGCTTTGTATCAATTTTTTGCTGAAAATAGCAACATTTCTGCACATACCCATATATGGAATATGTGTGAATGCAATGTTGTTTGGGTATAGAGAGCTTTGAATTCAGGATGTTATTCACAGTCTTCTCTGTATTGTCATATTTAGAAACGTTTTGGAAAACATGTACACCCACTAAACGTTTCAATGAGTGCTTAAATGCAAAGAAACCTACCCAATTATAGATTTTTATCCTTATCCAACTTATTAATTTAGATTTTATCTCACAGAAAAAGAGAATAAAACGTAGAGCTTGCCTCCTACATAAATTTTGCATTTCGTTGACAGTGCCAATTACTATGTTTTGACTACCAATTGTATACCTAGTTAATTACGACAACCTACACAATATATTCGGCCTTGTCGTTGATTGTAGGTTTGGGTGTGTGGGTGTATTCCCGTTATTGTGTTATACAGACCTACATCTAGTTTTAATACTTGTTTGAATGTCTAAATAGACAGGAAATTTGACAAATTAATTGGTAGGGGGAAAAGTACAAACGTAGAGCAGATATAATGGGCCTATTAGAAACAAATTAGGAAAACTTTTCTTGTGTTCAGTGGGTTTTTTAGTTTCCTTGGTTACGGGACTATATACTAGAATACAGAAAGATGAACTTAGAAAGATAATAAAACTCAATTGCAGTTGAATTTTTAAATGGAATCATTAATTTAAGTCAGGTTTTACTCATCAAGAAAGAAATGAAATTTGAAAATATTTATGATCCCAGAACAGGTAATTCCATGATGAAGGTTTATTTGTTTGGTCATATTTCTATGGGAAATACACATTGATATAACACTACCTACCGCAAAGTGAAAAAATGTTGTCAGCAGTACTGTTTATCAGTCGTGGGCTCATATTCTGGGTATTTAGGTCCACTCGAGTCCTGCCAAAACCAACTCTGTATACAGAGATTAAGTTGCGCATAGATACAAACCTTGCAAATACTACGCACTTTACACGAACGGTACGCAAAACTGACACAAAAATAAGTACACGTTTTAAAAAATATTTACGCATTACAATAAGATACAGTCTGCAAAATCCGAATACCCCCAATGTGATCCCACGCGGGAATAAAAACAGACCCGAGTCGGGTATCTCCCCTCTATATCTATGACAAAATGGGAGATGTAGAGAAAAACGTAAACTGATATAGAACTGAAAACAGGGAATTAAAGAAATTGTACCATTATTTATTTCTTTTTTCAGGTTGTTTTGTAATCTCAGTGTCAACTGGAAGCCATGTCAATCATTATCTCATCGAAACTGTTGAATCCATGTTTTATGTGCGGAGA
>JXSR01S017779.1:69971-80325 GCA_000969725.1 Ophiothrix spiculata
TACCCAATGGTTTAGCATTGCTCACAACACTATTCATACACTCAATACAGGTACTGCGTAATATAATAAAATTATAGTTATTTAAAATTAGGAAAAATAAGGCCTGTTGCACTGTACAAATTTCACCAAATCCTGTTTTTATTCTTCATTGTTTTTATTCAACATTAACCAAAACAAATTGAATTAACAATATTGCAATCAAACAACAAAATTACTTTAAGTAGCATGACCAGTGGCGTAAGCCAGAGGGGTACGACCTGTTATCTTCTGAAAAAACATGTGAAGTGTAAATCATCCTGAAATAAAATTTAAAATTTTGTCCAATGCCCCTTTAACCGTGGTTTAACTAATCATCTTTCGTGAATACAGGTCCAAAATTTTAGTTAGTTGTCTGTGCTTTTGTGAGACAATTTTTTTTAATTTTTTTTTTGGGGGAGAGGGGTTGCTCGTCAGTTTTTAAAAGCTACATGGAAAAAAAATATATTGAAGATTCAGTATGCAATCACTAACGATAAATCAAACTTCCAGCTTCAACTCAAATTATTGAATAAACCCTCCTTTACATAACTCACTTTTAAGACCTAATAATGTCTGGTTGAAATCATGACCAGTTCTGATCTGCACGTCCGCGGATTCTAACGTCATGATAACATGGTTTCAAATGCCTGTGAGAAAGAAAGTTGGGCAAAGGTTCAGTGCCTACAGGGTAATCCATTCCCGGGGAGGGGGGCCACTTGGCTATAATGGTGTACACATGTGTGAACAAAGGTTTTCAAAATACCCCCTAAACACGTTTTTCGAGTAGCCTTAAAAATGACCCCTAAACATGGATTTCAAAAGGCTATTCCTTTCATTTTACCCCCTTAACAAGTTTTTTTTCTAAATAAACACCCCTTAAACAAGTTTAAACCCTACACCTACGTTTGGGGGTAAATTTTGGGTCAATTGGATTTTAAAAATATACCCCTTTTTGTTGAAAATCAGTGTTTTCTGACCCCTAAACACGAAATATACGGACCGTGCCTCTTGACAAAAATACCCCCCTTTTTCCGTTTTTTTTGTTCACGCATGTGTACAACAGTATGGTTAAGTTGCCCCCCCCCCAGAATCCATTTTGGAGTGAAAAATCATGGCAACCCAATTCAGGTGTCAAATTTACACTTTTTAATGTCATTGGTCTATCTATTTGCTTTTGTGCTTATTGTTCTGAGTTATTGTTGTATCGGAACCATGCCAAGAGCTAAGGACCTAATTAAATGGATGTGAACATTTTCCCATGTTAAAGATCTATGTTAACTTTATATTTCACTATTTGCCCCTATCTTTCCACCCTCCCCCTTAAAAAAAACCCTTCAAGCATTGGTGTAGTGATGGGGAGGGGATGGGGGCAAGCTGCCCCTAGCCACCTCTGGGGCACCAAATTGTCACTCCATAAAAAAATCATTGGACCAACATTTCATGCAATGGCAGGAGAAAGAAGGACATGCTTTTGAAATAGCCAATTTTGGCCATTTTTTTGCGCTTCACATACCTTTAAAATGTCATTATATTTCAGCTAAATTAGCAAATTTACCATAAAAAAACTAAGTTTTAACAGCAGCACTTACTCATTTTAGCTAATAAAAGGAGTTTTACAAAGCTGCTGGATTTTTTTTTTAGGTGTACCTTTTTTGCCATATTAATTTAGGGGCGCCAGTTTCACTTCTTGCCCCGGGCATCAGACACCCTCACTACGCCACTGCTTACAAGAAAGTTATCTTTCAAAGACGCTGTTTCCTTGTTTGAAATACAAAATTCGTTTCTATTAAGCTCAGCTGATAAATTTCCCGTCATATTTAAGCACCAAATCCCGACCAAATCACCAACCAAGTTCCATTTTCAGGGAGGTTGGAGCGTCAGAATACCTAAAATTGTTTTATTGTAACTTTAAATCTGATAAAGTCAACTTTTTAAAAATGCCCATTTCTAATCACATGCAAATTTACTTATATTGTAAGACATCCTTTTGAAATGCTCATAAAAAACAAGTTGTTTTGTCACATTATTTTGAACAAGTCTAGACAAATATCTTTATTAAAATTGTTAGCACCCCAAACTAGCCCCAAATTAGGATTTTACCAAATTGTCCCCTCCACACCCTCTGGATCCGCAACTGATGGTCGGATTTTTCAAAATTTAGTTTTCAATGTCATTATTAAGTATAGCCACTCAAGAGGTCTAAATTTCAAATTTCAGCTGAATCGGTCAAACCGTTTTGAACTCATGGGGAATTTTGTATTTCAGAGCCATCTATACGTTACTATGTAAAATTAATTATGGTTACCATAATAGAATTATATCTCCAAAACGGTACATAACTCAGCCATCGTGAAATTTCAAATGGCATATGAGAAAAATATGAGCAATATATTGATACGAAAATCTCAAAAAGTTTGAAAAAAAGTTGAGGCGATCGGACCATGCTCCTTTAATGGGTTATCACTTTGTTTTGATATAAATATATTGTATATAATGTATTCTACAAAACAAAATTTGCCTTTTCATGTATCCTGTTCTGGGGAATGTTTTCTCTCGCTTATGATTTTTGGATTAGTTCTTTCCAAAAAGTGTCAAAAATGCTAACAAAACATATTTTGACCAATATTGTAAATACTAAAAAAATTAATCCACACAATGAGAAAAAACACTCCACACAAATCAGTCAATCAATCATACAAAAGTACTTGCATAACATGCATACCCCATGAAGGAGTCTATTCGTACAGGGGACTCACAGCTTTATGTGACTGTCAGACCACAGAGCAAGTAGAGTAAAGTTTCTTGCTCAAGGAAACAAGGAGACGAAAACATTAAATTAGATAACGTTTACCTATTTTGAAGACTTTTTTGCTGAATAATATATAACTAGGCTTGTTCGAAAAAAATGGGAAGCAAAAAATTATAGGCCGTAGTTGGTAAGTGTCTATAAAGCGAATTCTTTATTAAAAATTCTGATTCTATATAGATTCTTTTTTTCTCCAAAACTGTACACTTTAATATAGTTGATCTTGTAAATTTTCAAGTAATGATAAAAAAATATTTTTCTAGAAATTAGGAGGCTCCCTTCTTTCTCATTAATGAGACAAAGCAAGACATTGCGGCATTACATGTTAAGGATTTCTATAAGCAAATCATAAGGCATTAAATCGTTACCTTAGGTCATGGGGTCAAAGAGGTATACAACACTGATCCAATTTGTCAATTTGCCATTGTTTACTTTCCATGTCTTGGCCAACATCTGAACTTGAAATGAGATTAATTTATGCGCATTGTGTTTACCTTTTGGTCAACATTTCAACTTGAAATGAGATTAATCTGTGTTTACCTTTATGGGTCAGCGTCAGGTGAGCAGACAGTCTACTCAAGTTAGCCTACAATCTTGGCCAAAATAGTTGGGACACTTTACCTCTGCTTATTTACCTCCTCGCTCCCCTGTGCAATGTTGTTAAGCAATAGACCAGGCATCCGCAAAAAGCGGTGCGCGCGCCACTTGTGGCGCGCCGCACGTTCCCAAGTGGCGCGCGTGCACCCATAAAAAAATTATTATTTGTTAATAAAATTTGCCAAACATAAAAACAAGATGAACTCCCATTGATCTTAAATATCCTAGGGCTGCAGGGGTGAGTAAAGATTTTGTTTAAATATTTTGTTCATTTTTAATAATTTTAAAGTGTAATATTTGAATGTTGAAATTGTTGAAAACTGTATCAAAACATGCTCAGAAAGCCATTCTTTTCAACTCAACTCAAAAAAGGCTAAAACCCAGGAGCTTCCGGGGGCTCCGCCCCCTGGACCCCTGCCAGGGGCTTTGCCCCTGGACCCCACCAGGGGCCCTGACACCACCCATTATACGCTCCGCTCGCTACGCTGCTATTGGAATGTGGCACTTCTGATTTTTATTTATTGCAAGTTGGCACTTCACAAAATTTAATTGAGAATGCCTGCAATAGACCATATCGATAATTGACCTACTTCCGCTGTTGATGGGGTAAATTCACCGAATTGGACGGGGAACGGAACTCAGAGCGAGAGCAAGTAGTGTGTTTATCATACTTGGCCTTGTTCTGAGTTCTGATTCCCGGTCCGGTTCTGTGGATTTACCCCTATCAACGGCGGGATTATGTCAATTATCGATATGGTCTATTATAGGCCTATATCTCTATGAACATGGTGTGCGCATGTGTTCATCCCAACATGGTGGGGAAGGGGAGGTTCTGGGACAGGGAGGGAGAGAAACTGCGTCCTCAAAAACTTTGACCCCACACTCCATTGCACTCATAACTATTTCAATGTAATTAAAGTGTCCAATGTATTTTTGGCCAAGATTGTAGGTACAACATAAAGCATTGCTTTCCTACTAAAATCATGGAGAAATTAGGTGAATAGTATTATAGGCCTGCCAAATTACATCTTAACCTTTATTAGAATTACTAATTTCTTTAACATATAACACCTAGAGATGAAAGTCACTGAACTCAAAATTTCCTGAAAAGTCTCAAAACATTCCTGGAAAATGTTCTTTTCCTATTATTTTATATAGGACAATATCCTGAAAACAAGACATTTTCAGTAAAATTTCCTGAATTCAGGAAATTTCCTGAAAACTTTCATTCCTGAACACTTTGTGAGTGTGAAAGTATAATTTTGGGCCGTGCACTAGGCAAAGTTCTCTAGCCATATACCTTACACTGAGCAAGCCAGGAATACACATTTAATGAAGCGGGTGGATAATAATCCCGGGGAGGGGGGGTATTTAGTACAAAAGTGATAACGGGGATGTGCCGCAAACTTGGGTAGCAAAATCAGGCTGTCTGGTATGCCAAAGGGTCCTTTTTTCTTTGCAATTTTGATGGGTCTGTTTTTCAAAATTTTCAATAATTCGCGCCAAAGTAGAGAAAATTTAAATTTTTGTATAAATTTGACTAAAAATTTTGGGAATTTGGTATATGGATGTGTCAATATTTCTTGAAAATAAGTATATACATGGGTGGTACTTCAAATTTCCCAACGGCACACCCCTACCAAAACCAAACTTGAGTACCCCCGGGATAATGAGGATCAAAAATGAACAGAACGATGAAAACTTTTAATGACATTAATTTTCATTAATTGCATAAGCTGTATGACTGCTACGTTGTGCACACAACATGTAAATTAATGAATGGTTCCCCATTGCATGATTAAATTGGACTTATTTTGATGGAAATAATTGATCACTTTCCTTGTAATTATCTGAATGTTCTCTTTAACATTCATCAAATTGTGTGAATTAAGTTAGAATATGTGAAATCTTTGGACTTGGCAGGAAGCATACACCACACTCCATACACACACAAGTCCAAAACTGAGGTTAACGCTCAGGTCGACCACTGATGGTAATTATATTCCTAAGCAATATGTGACCCGTCATATCGAAAGGTACTTTAAGGTCTGCATAGTAAATTACGAGATATGGGCCATTGAAGCTGAGCATAGTCAAAAATCATGTCCAAGGTCAAATTTCTAATTTCATCAAAAATGTTACCTTTGTCTATCATATTAATTAGGTTCAAACAATCCAAAATATAAGAAAAATGGTTAAAAACCAATATAAAAATCCTCTCTCCATTCAAGTTTTACCAGTACAGAAACTTTAAATTCAATTTTCTCAGAACTTTTGAATCGTCCCGATGCCTTTTACCAATTTGGATGTAACTTTGCAAGCGAACATCCAATAACCAAAGCAAGGTGTCATTTTAAAGCTTATTAATAACCTGCATAAGAGCGCAATCCAATCTAATAAGATTATTTCTACTTTTATGCAAACAACTGCGCGGTCATTATCAGCTAACAATGACTTCTTATAATGACTTCTTATATGATGTCATTAGCGCTGAATGCGTACATACCCCACAGTGATATAAGCTACATGTAGTAAGAACTGGGTAACAGCCCCAGCTACATTTTTGTATAGCTGGCATTGGCAGGGCTGGCACCTGGGATATCAGTGGCGTAGCCAGGGGTGGGCAATTTGCCCACCTTGGAAATTTTTTGGAGAAATTTTGAAGACCTGGGAGAAAAATAAAGGGGACAGGAACTGCCTTTTTCCCATAAAATTACGACAATTATTATTGAAGTCATTAAATTTCCTAAAAATCATGAAATTTTAAGCGCAACAAATGCGTAGATTAAACAAGCGTCTCACCTCACGCAGTACAAAAGATTTTTCTTTTCACGCAATCGCCGTGCAAGCAACCAATCAAGATACGCGCTGTGCATTTTTATTACCGATGCGTAGTCGCACACGCTCTCATCGTACGCACCAAGCAGATTTGATTTGTAGGAAATTTAATGATTTCAATAATAGAGCTGAAAATCGCTAAAAATTAAGTTGAAAACTTCATAAAGCACAATATTTGGCGGTTTTCCTTGAAAAACTCGGCCTAGTCAGCCCCTTGGAACCCATGTAAAATCGCTCGATAAAATTCATTAGAGAAATCTTGGGTGGTTTGCCCACCCTTGGAGAAAGGCCTGGCTACGCCACTGTGGGATATGACTAACATATTGTGACCAAGGTCCGGCCCGACACTGGGGTTTGTAACCAGGTAATAGCAAGAATTGTTAACTTTGGCTCCTGTAAGTCCTGACTGTACCCGAATTCCTGGGCCCATATTCATGAAACACTGTTAACTCTAGTTTGCTGCTAACTTTTTGTCTATCCGTCAAATTTTGACAGATACGTATACAGAAGGTTAGCAGCCAACTAGAAATAGCGGTGTTTCATGAATATGATGGGCCCTGGTAGCTGAGCTTTAAATTGACAGAAGCATAAGGCTAATGAAACTTGATTCCCGCTTTCCCGTAACATTTTTTTCTGATCATAATGAGGCAACATTTTCATTATTCATTACTTCCCATTTTCCATTTATCACAAAAAACCCATTATTTTCTGTGTGGTCATTTCAGAATAAAAAATGTTTGGTGGACACCTGGGTGGACACTGGACATTGATTTGAAGTTGTCCCCATGGAAATTGCTATGTAACGAATATAATGATCTATATGCATCTTAAACAATGTATTCATTGAACTAAAACTGAGAAAAAAACATTTTTAGCAAATAATGAATTTTTTCTTGAATCTGGTTCACAAAACGAGGGGGTAATTTCATAACGCGGGCAGGTGGCGGGAAACCGGTAATCGAGTTTCATAAGCCTAAGTCACATGTAGGTTACAACATGAGGAGCCGATACATCTTATTATTAAAGCATGTCAATATTTTGGAATATAACTTGGGATATATATAGCTAAAATGATAGTATAGCAAATCAAATGACAAGAGATTTAACATCATATGCATTATATAACTTTCAATAAAAGATATTTAATTCATATCTTAATACCATAAATCCTACAAAAATGTTCCCAATAAATAATTATATTATTTACAAGTCCATTTCATAATAATAATCATCATCTCATATATTAGGCCAAATAAAATAAAGTTTGTATCAAAAGAAAAAAATTGAACATTAGGTGAACATTACTATTGAAAAATGCATTTTTTAAATACATGAATTACCAAAAAACCTTAAGACGACCAAGTGACTGAAAAATCTTTAAAACAAAAAGTGCAAAACAGCCCATTTTCAAAAGCAATGTGCATAGTCTTCTGAAACAAACTTGTATTTTTATTTTTCCTAACAACAGACAAGTTCTATTGCATACCTGATATATTTCAATTGTCTTTAGAACATAATCTTACAAAATTACAGTAAGATACCTTTAACACGAAACCTGTACATCAGTTATAAAATAAAATGTTTCATTTCCAGCTTCTCAAAAAATTAGAAGTGTCTTTTATTGAAAAACAGGTTTGAATACGATTAATGCAATACTTCAAATAGTGTTGCATATTGATTTTGATACACTCCCGCTCGAAAGTATTTCCGCATAATTAGAAACATTCAGATACCTCATTTTCTTTATAATTAACGACCTAAAATCATCAAAGATTCATACTAGTATAGGTAACTTATCTATTCAATATGAATAAGTCGATGTTTGTTTTACTATTTAACCTTGCATTGCCATAGAAATGGCTGATTTCATGGGCCATATACAAATACACCACAAGTGCAAATCTCATTAATATGCAATTTATAAATTTTTCATAGTCTCATTATTACATTGTTACCGGATAAAATATATTCAGGTTGTAAGTTTTAAAACAAATGCGCAAAAATGTATATAAACTATTTTTTTTATGTGCAGATGAAAGTAGTCATGTGCATTACATGCCATATTTTTCAAATGCAATTAAAGCAATTCTGGATTAGTTAGTTCGATAATTATAGAATATAGACTCTGTAAAACAAATGATGTAAATCTGATAAACGCCCTTTTAGAAATGGCTGAATAAAGTTTTTGTGCAGAAATACTTTTGAGCAGGAGTGTATATAGATTTTTAAGTTCTGACGCCAAAACTGAAAACAAGACCTCTTTGACCACAAACCCCATTCTGTTTAAATCATTGCAGAATATGTTTGATAAAAGAATTACAACATAATTTGTACAAAATAAACAGTAAAACAAATCTAATTTCATGAGAACAGATGCAAAAGTAAAACATCTTTTAAACTCAATTCTTTTATAATATTATGTTCTGACCAGGCCTTATTCTGACCACCCAGATTTTGCATTAAAGGTATCCGCCACAGTACACTTCTGGGTAATCACAAATAGCATGTGTAATTTAATATTCAACATATTCATACACATATTATAGCTGTCTGAAAATAAACCTCAACATTTTTACAACTCTGGACAATACTTACAACAAATCACAAATTAAAGAATGTATGAAACATAAACTGCTGAAGAAAAGATTTAAAAAAATATTTTTAACTCTAGCTAAATGGGGGAATCTAAAGATAAAATTACCTAAAATATCTGAATGAAAGAGAAAACAAGATATGTACTGGAATTTTTCATGCTAGATAATATTTGTATAGGGGTAAACAACAACAAAATCTGCTCTTTTAGTGTAATGTTCTATAAGCTTCCGTATCAAAGGCCTTCCAGGTCTGAGATCTTGGCCAAGGACCTTCCAGGGAACTGAAGCCTATGACATACTCAACAAGATACAGCTAGCACATGGCTTGATTAAAGGCGTCTGGTCCAAGATAGATCTGACTGAAAATTGCTGGTAAAAATCGGCATTAATAATATTTTATTGATGTAGAACCGATTTTTAAAATAAAAATTGGGGGTCACCGGACTCGTTTTTGCATACAAATCAGTTTAAAAATAGCATTTTTGGAGGGTTTTTTTGGAAAAATTTTATGGGAAATGTGGCAAAAGTGATAATATTTAGTGTTGATTCAAAAACTTTCCACTGAAATTGTGTGTCAATTTTTTCACAAAATTTGTGCACAAGTATGTTCTTTCAATTAATAAAATAAAAAGTAGGGGTCACCGACCTAATTTTTTTACGAAAATTCAGAAAATTTCTCATTTTTTTGGCTTCAAAATACTATTCTGCGTATAATGCGCATGCGTGTTGCTGCACTACAAAATCAAAACGAATGCGTACCAGTACGCGTGGACCAGACACCTTCAAGTGTCACAAAGATGCTAACCAGACATAAGCAGGTTACAATATTTTCCATTTTAGCATCTGCGTTAGCATCTGGCTAAAACTAGCTAGGTCTTGCTATTTATGGGTGTTAAGGACTTTAACTGGCACCTTGAGTTTCAACATGTGTAAGGACCACTTCAAAATTCACTGGCGATTGACAACCAGGCTGGCTGGCTATTGTTCTGACCAATGGCAACTGCCGGATGAGTTTTGAAGCGGTCCCAAAGACATCATTTTAAAAACCTTGAGCAGATTTTGTCTTTTGTCTTTCAAAACCAACCCCATAGATCAATTTTCAATACCGAAATTTCATAAGGCACCATACAATACTTGAGGGTTATGTGCAACCTTATAGGATAATCTTCGCACTTTGAAAGTCCTTCAAATTAAGCGAAGACGTTATTGAGCATAATGCATATTTGAAACATATTACATAACTTCCACTTACTGGTAATTTCAATTTACTTACTATTTAAAAAAATTGAAAATTGTGAGACCAAATTTTAAAAATATGCTGCATTTCAAAATGCAAAAGTAACATTTATCCTTATTACAACCTGGTAAATAAATATAAGTATCCGTTTAAAAAACATTCTTTCAGAACATTTCAAGTGCTATGTATTTATTCACCACAGGGGCCAGCTATTGCTGTGGGTCATTCTATATTTTAGCACGAGAGAAATCAAGACAGTTGCAC
>JXSR01S017779.1:82272-92910 GCA_000969725.1 Ophiothrix spiculata
ACTTGAGGGTTATGTGCAACCTTATAGGATAATCTTCGCACTTTGAAAGTCCTTCAAATTAAGCGAAGACGTTATTGAGCATAATGCATATTTGAAACATATTACATAACTTCCACTTACTGGTAATTTCAATTTACTTACTATTTAAAAAAATTGAAAATTGTGAGACCAAATTTTAAAAATATGCTGCATTTCAAAATGCAAAAGTAACATTTATCCTTATTACAACCTGGTAAATAAATATAAGTATCTGTTTAAAAAACATTCTTTCAGAACATTTCAAGTGCTATGAATTTATTCACCACAGGGGTCAGCTATTGCTGTGGGTTTTTCTATATTTTAGCACGAGAGAAATCAAGACAGTTGCACTAAATCTGAACTTCAATTTTGTTTAATGTGCACATATCAAAATGAAATGGGTTAAAAACGATAATCCTATCAACTTCCCAAATTGCTTTTAACCTATTTCTCGTTTATATTATGCATCTTTAGTTCCCCTGCTGTTCAGTTGGTGTTGTCCTCACTGGTTTTCCATTTAAAAAATTAAACGGTTGTATTTTAAAACCCGATTGCCCAAATTTGCGGTCAAAGTGATGATGTAATGGTCTGGATTACACCAACAACCAGTCCAAACTATACACACAGCTCACAGCGATTTACATAACAGTGCTTGAGTGCTTTTTTGAGTGGGAAGTTCAAACTGATGGACAACCCGCTCAACACATTCATCATTGCGATAAAAAAAAATTGTCTTCTTGGGACTGGACAAGTTTTTGGTTGTCCTCCACAACTTTTTTGAGCAAGTGCAGGTGGGTAGATTTTTATTATTTTTTTAAAGTAAGTCAAAGCTACACCAAATTATGGCCTCTGTAAAGATGCAAATAACTCTACTATACCGAAAAATCTCTTTAAACAAGTTCAAAAACAGTATTAAAATGTAAACAAAATGAAAACAACAACTTAAAAAATATTTGCAAAAGATCAAAATTCTCAAGAAAAAAACTTTTTTGGAAATTTGAACATTAGGCGAGGTATATTTTTGTACAGTAAAAACTTTTTTCCAGTTTCGAAAAATAGGGGCGGGCAGTGGAGGACAACCAAACAACTTTTTTTTGGCCTTATGATGTCACTTCTGAATAGGTCACAAGTAAATACTGGGTAAGTACAAGAGATGTGCGAACTGCATTGCATCACATCTTGCAAAGAATAATAGAGTTACTTCAAGAGAGTTCAATCATACGAGTTTCCACCATAGAGTTACTCACATGTGAGTTCCCCTTGTAGTATTTACAGGACAGTTGGTGCACCCTATCATTATACTTGATCTGTGTAATATTGCATTCTTAATTTTACTAAAAACTAAAAAGAAAAGAAAATAGTTAATACATTGATAAACAAGACTTAATTATTGGATATAATTGGAGTTACACATTTCATTCAAAGAGAAAAAGGTCAATAATAATCTATTATAGGTCAAACAATAATTTATTGAACAACATAAACAAAACTCCATATTGCAGGGCCCATTACTTGTAAATGCAACCCCATTACTTGTAAATGCAACCCCATTATGTATATTTGTTTAATTGTCATATCCGATGGGTGATTTTAACATTGACCTTCTCCCTTCCAGCCCTAACCATTAGTAGAAACAAAAAACCATAGTACAGGGTTCATTGCTTGTAAATGCAACTTCTACCATGGATTTTGTTTAAATTGTCCAATAATTTTTTGCTTTCCCTATAAAGTAAACTGCATAACTAATAAGCACCACTTGTAACGAGGCAAGCAAAACACATGACATGAGGTCATGACATGAGGTCATCAAATAATTAGCAACAAAATATGCATAAAACTAGGGGAAATGGGAAATTATGGAAATGCAAATGAGATGGATGTTATCTTGGATCATAATTCCCAAATTTAGAGCAAATAATGTGTGAAAGAAATGAGTGCATTGATTAAATTGTTTATAAAGTATTTTGGGGAATAAAATGATCCATTGTTTAATTTTAGAACTTAATGGCTGAGAAATAGTTAATAAATTTTACAACTAAATGATGTAATGTATGACAACAAAATGGTGTATAAATGAAAATAAAATAAGAATATTTTGGCTAAATAATTTTGCATTCATGTTTACTCTTCATGTCATATTACATGTTTTGCTTTTACCAAATCAACATAACATTAAATAAGGTTAAGTTATTATAAATGTGGTTGTTGTTGCTTCTTAAATTTCTGAACAACTATTTCACATTTGTGATGACTCACCCCAAAAGGGGGGACTTCGAAGATGTTATCAATTTTGATTTTTTCATTTCATCTGTTGCAGCATTTTCTAAACTTTAAAATGACACCTTACTTGTTGAAATTGATCAAGGCGATCAGATTTTACAACAGAAAATCTGCTGGAAATTCTTATTATTTTCTTTATTTTTTGCTGCCTATTTTCACCAGTATCTTTAAAAGTGTTCTGTCGCAAAGTCGCCCTTTTCGGGATGAGTCATCACATTTTGGTTTGTATTGTATCAATATGACAATTGTTGATTTCTTTCAACGTATGACTATGATCATATTCTCCTACAGTAAAAACTCATTTATATAACAAAATTTCATACGAGAAAAATCTTGTCATAAAGAAGTATATTTCCTGTGCCATATTATTTTATATTCTTTTATATATATTTTAATGTTTTTAAACTCCTAATATAACAAAATTCTGGATATAAAGAAATAATTTGTTATCATGAGTTTCTAATGTACAACATTAACAACATTAGGCAAGTTTATTTTAAATTTCTTAATGAATGAGAAAGATTATATATTACTAACACCTCATAAATATTTATTAATCCATACAGTCTTTTTATTGGTCAAATAGCGGAGACGCGTAATAAGTAATTTTTACTCTATCATGAGTGTGCGTTTATAACTATAGTACAGTTGCGCGGGCACGCGTTTAGGCATTGCCAGCTAAGTGTTTTACGCATACACAGGGAAAGAGTAAAACTTCCACATGGTACTACCGCATGGCTCACGGCAAAATACTGAATTTGTTGATTTTAAAGTTTTAATTCCCAAGTTAAATTGTGATTTTTTGAGGTGTAGTAAAACAAATACAACATGGTTTATTTCGGAAAAGTATCACAAAATACTGTCCCGAGTTGTTGAATGATTGAGACTTCCACCTTCGGGTGCGCCTCGGGAGGAAGTCTCGATCATCAAACACCTCCGGAACAGTATTTTATGATACTTCCCCTCAAACCATGTTGTATTTGTATACTCTCAGTAGATACAGATTGAACATACACTACCTTTGAGTACAAATCATACATACAAATTTGAAGTATAGACCTTCTAGAGGCCGATACTCTTTGATTTCATGTCGGACCCTTCCTACCAATCATTAAAGAGATTACAAATATTTTCATAGCTGCCTGAAATCTTTCTCATACATCAAGAAATCTTAAACCTGTGGATTATATTCAAAGCAAGGTGATCGGAGGAGGAATAATATATACATCACATAGAAATCACAAGGAAAGACATTACACGACAAAATTACATCTAGATGCACGGTTCGTCATTTAATTGCAGGGAGGGTCTCGATTTGACAGTCAATTAAACTAAAAAAAAAAAAAAAACTGGGGATTTATAGTGCGCTATGCCTCCCAGATTTGTAATTCCACTAGGCCTCAGCACACTTTACAGGTGTTCGCTGACCACTATAGCCCAAGTAAGCTCCATTCCACACCACGCATCACTTCAGGTTCTGCGACAACCTCTAGGGGCGCTGAACCTTGATCAGCCCACATACGTAACATTGCTGCCCGGATCAGCTCCCCGAGTTTCGTACGGGTTTCCACGAGACAATTAGCAGTTAGTTCCTTGTCCAAGGGAATTTCAAGCACACTCAACTTTTTTGGCACCAGCGGGGTTCGAACTCGGGACCTTCCGCACCGCAAGCGAGCGCCTTACCGATTGAGCTAACTTGACTGACACTAATATGTTACATAACGATATATTCATTTCATACAAGGTCAGTGGTTTTTGAAATAGGGAAACAAACTGTTAATTGTAACGTAAGTTCCCATTCATCTCGCAAGCCAGGTCAAGGCTCTCCCCAAAATGGTGAAACCATGCAATAGGCTAATTACATCTACTGTCAAATATTCATTTCAATCAAGTTAGGGTATACGCAGTACTTTCAACAATTTTTTGTCCATATTTTGGTCAAAAATTCACATGACCATCTTGTTCAGTATGCAGTTCTGCTTCTAGAAATGTATACTTTATATAACTTAGACAATTAAGTTGAGAATTAAGAGTAGAAAAAAAGTTGTTAAAAGTGCTGGGTTTAACTCCAAAGTCTCACATACTCGGTGACATGAGTGTACGCTGAAGTAAGACGGGTCGAAGTTTACTTGTGACAGTGATTTGCTTTGAAAAGGCGTTGATGACTCACTCATTAAAAACTTGTCGACGGATGGCAAATTTTGCTCAGCCTTCCATACTTCAGATTCACCCGGCAGTATTGTCTCTACTGAGGATGTTGGCTTTAATATGTGTGCAGTCAACAATATCAAAAAGTAATTGATGGTAGCTGGAATATCACCTCACATCGGCATCAACAAATTGTTTCAACTAGTCTGTGCACCTGTCATACTGCCAGCCGTCAAGCAGCATTGTCCGGGATGCACCGTCAACCGCTGCTTAGTAATAAACGTATGGATTGAAGGAAGACAGTGCATTACGCCACATATGCGTCAACCGAATTGTTTCTACTTTACGCCATCATTTTGACTCCATCACCCATCATCACCAATGAAATCACATGAAATCAATCACTGATTAGTACATACGCAGAAATTGGCGGAAGATTGTCGATCACTTTACATTGGCGTCAATCAATTAATTTCTATTTGACTATGCACCTGTCTTTTCGCCGCCGCCATCACGCAACATCACCAAGCATGCACCGTCAAAAACTGCTTAGCACAAGCATGTGGATTGATTACAGGTTAATAAATGCGCATTTCATATCGCGAGTGAAATGAGACCAAATCAATGCATGCCCGGTCAATTTGGACAGCAGTCAAAATTTTCCGCAGGTGCAATGATTTTGTCTCATTTACAAGCATAATTAATGGAATGCAAATTTATCAATATAATTCACACACAACAGAAATAATATTGTATCTTTTGTGAAACGTCTCTAAATTAAATTAATCATCAACCGACAAAAGCTTCAATGAAACATTCATACGCACTAAACGCCCGCCAGGCAATGAAGTTTCACTGCACTCCACGTACTTTATATTCTTGCGTTCTGATTGGCTAGGGTGTACAGTGCATCACTTCAGATTGGTGTCAAATTGTTTCAACTTGACCACGGGCCATCTCTGACCCGTCTTTGTCTAGCACCACTCAGCATCTGCCGTCAACCACTACTTTTGCAGAAACACAAGCTGTAGTTTGATTTCAAGTCATTTACGGTCCTCATTGTCACCAATATGACATATAATCATAAGTACAAAATAAACAATTTATAAAAATAGAACATAATTAAAACTCACCTGATTAATTGTAACAATTAGTTTAGTAGTAAAGAGATCTGCAAGAGTGGAATTCAGTGGCCTTTGACCATTGTGATCAGTGAACATCTATAGTGTACCAAGGCTATGTTGAATTACCAATCAAGAAAGCTTATCTTTTTAAAGAGTTTTACTCTTCTTAATTGCTCTCCTCAATTGCTCTAGGTGAGCAATTTGGAGCCCCTCTTTGTATGTGAGTGAGCAAAACAAAGGCTAAAAGCAATAAGGATAGGAATATCTTTATCGCTTTGAGTCTTTGTTTTGCTCTCCTTATGCTCACCTACACAGCTTCAGGGGAGTCATTGAATGCTCGCCAGCAAATTTCAAAGACAAAGCCTGAAGCATGGAGGACTTTTTAATTCAATGCATGGATTTAGGAGTTTTTAAACCATGGACTTGTCACACACTGTATCTACTAATATCACAAAACCAGGGAAACAGGGGGTAAGCCCGGGGGTGTACTTAGTACTTAAGTGAATACGGGATGTGCCACAAACTTGGGTGGCAAAATCAGGCTGTTTGGTATGCAAATGGGTCCTTTTTCTTTGCAAAATGTAGTTTTTCGATGGGTTTGTTTTTTAAATTTTTTCGTCGCAAATTTTGGATTTTCTTTCTAAATTTCAACCAAACACAGTACTGACCAAAAATCAGGAAATTCGCACCAAATTAGCATAAATTTGACTCAAAATTTGGGCATTTGGTATTATGGATATGTCCATTTTTCTCGAAAATTGGTATATCCATGGGTGGCACTTCAAATTTACCAGTGGCATACCCCTACCAAAACCAAACTTGAGTACCCCCCTGGGTAAGCACAGCATTACTTTCACTTATTTGCACCAATGAGTACCAGATTTGATTATCAGTCTTATTACCGAGTCTAAAGCTCAAACCAATGCACCAAAATGCTTCATAAATCCAATTTTAAGATTTTTAGAAGACTACTTCAAAGGATAGTTCATTGTGTAACAAATCTGAAAAAATCAATTTGCTGTAAAAAATAGAGAGTGCAGCATTCTTTCAAACTCATGATCAAAATTCCTAACAATTGTCACAATTAATACCACGAAAACAAAACAAGTTCAAAAAAATAAAATAAAATCTAAAACTTAAGCCGCCATTCCTTTAACAATGATAAAACGCAAAAGCATAGCGCAGGGCAATAAGCATCATCTTTCATTGTGTATGGGTTATTATAAGGCCCTGCATAATGCATTTGCGTTTACACTGTAAAAGGAATCCAACTTAAACACATACTGTGCATAAAATTAATACTATAGATTCTCACTTTCTTCTGGTGGTTTTTCACTGGTTTCTTGACCCTGGTTAGAGGAGTCTATAACCTGAGTAGGAGAGTCTTTAACCTGGTCAGAGGAGCCTATAACTTGGTTTGATGAGTCTATAACCTGGTTTGATGAGTCTGTACCTGGTTTAAGTGAGCCTACAGCCTGATATAATGGGTCTATACCTTGAGTAGTTGCTACCTGTTCGGTTCCCAGTGAGTCGTCCCAGGTGAATTGGTAATTACTTTCTAACCTACTTTGTCTACTTTGTTCTTTGACTTCAGCATCGCTGCCCTGAAATAAATGAAAAGACAACATTAATTATAGTGGTCAAATCGAGCTACCTCCAAAAAAAAAAAATTCGGTCAGTCGTTTTTTTTTTGTTTTTTTTAATACTCTTCCACTGACTGCTAGGCCGCTCAAGCCTTCACAACTTCCCCCGCGACATCAAATCAAAACAATTAAATACTTCTTGTAGTGATTTGGGACATCCTAAACATTTTTAGGAAAAACTTTTTTTTTGTAGTTTTCGGTAAGAAAAATATAAATTCAATAAAAAAAAGTTTGGCTCGGGATAAAAAATAGGGTCGGTCAGTGGAGGGCAACCAAACATTTTTTTTTTTGGCCTTAGCTAGGCATTCAAACATGCTACAGACTTGTTCATCACAAATGATTTATCTGCATCCATGCATATTTTTATCCCGCAAGGCGTGAAAAAAATATGCCTTCGCATCGGATGCATAGTTGCTGATTTGTGATGAACAACTCTGTAGCATGTTTGAATACCTTTCAACAACAAAAATCTCCTGAGGACTGATTCATAGAGAATGAAATTTTATTCTAAATGTTTTCACTTTAACAAATATCCAACTTTATAAAATCTGAAGCAAAATACTACTTTTTAATGTTGGAGCCTACGGAGTTTGTAGGGGGTAAAAGCTTGGGCGAATGTCTCTCAGACAATTGAATGTATTTGGACGTAAAGCGTAAATGTTACATAAAAACTCAAGACTCTCATGATACTTACTAATAAACCAACTATTAAATTTTTGAAATATAAACTATCATCTTCATTGAGTATGGTGAAGTCGTTGTTGTCCTCCCCCTCTGGCCACTCGTCTGGCGAGTAGGTGAGGATGCGGAATTCCACTCTCCCTCCTGAGATAAAAAAAGAAAAGAAAAGAAAAGTGTTACAGGCCCCTGAATATGTAATTTATTAATATAAAGTTTTGAGTGAAGCAGTACCATAAGTCAGACATGATATGTGAGTGGCCAATCTGTTATGCGCAAGATGATTTTAATACAACACAATGGGCTGATAGGAAGTTGAGCTACTTGAGACATAATAGGTCTTTTGTTTAGCTGTCAATCATGTGTGTGGTGTGTTGGACTTTCCAAGTATTCTATTGTGTGATGCATGTAAACAAGTAGAGTATGATTGACTGTTACCATGGTTACATGGGGAATCCCCAAGTTGCTTATGAGTGAAGATTGACCTAGAATGTTCTGTAAATATTATGATGAAATTTATTATGTGTACTAGAATGGTGTGGATAAAAAGAGGGTTTTCAAGAGAAAGTTAAAGTGGTATAAAAAGAGATGGCTTTTGAGAGAAGGGGTCAGTTTACTTTGTCTGCTATGGGAAGCTATTAGGTCAGTCAGCTTTGAAGTTAGCTATTACTTTAGTCAGCTATTGAAGTTATATCATTGAGATATTTTAGAGAAGATAAAGGAAGAGTGGATGGAGTTTTGGGAACTTTTTGGAGTACTTTATGCATAGCTGTTATAGTGGAGAAGTTTAGTCGCTGGATCGTGAATCGATTTTATATTAACTGTGGACAAGGAGTTTGAGATTGCAAGAAGACGAATTTTACATTGACTGATATTGAACACTATTCGGAAGGAGTTATCGGACATTTTGTACCGTTTTGGATCTGGATTTGTGGACATTTGCACAGATGTCATAAAGGACTTTACCGTGGAATATTATTAGCTAGCTTGTTCAACAAAACCGTAGATAAGACACTTACACTGTTAAATTGTTTGTGTAAATAAATTGTTTGTTTATTTGATAAAATCCTGACTTACAGTGTATTTATTCTTGCTTTGCTTTTAGCTCGAACCCGAAAGGTTATTTCTGACCTTGATCCTTGTTTTGGGTCGTAACAAAAGGCAAACTAGAATTATACTCTATACACCTTAAAGTATGCAGCAAGCAATCAGACTCTGTTATGAGATTAATAGCATATCCCTTGTATTCTACAACATTGTGAACTGACGGTTTTGTATTGTGTATGAGACTAGTAATGATTGATGAGGATTGATTAAGACCAAATCACTATGTATTAATACTATTAATATTTTTTGTATATGAATCGTTCATGTTTTTGGTATTGTTTTTGGCTAGTTTTGTTGGCCAAAGAATTAACAAAAAGAAAGAAATTTTGTGCTAATTAGTGTTGACATGTACGAAATATAAATATATACCAAGTATCCGCACTACAGGAATGCCAAGGTTACATAAAGTTAACTGTGTTCTACACAATTTGTCCTCACTAAAGAGCTCTAGTGCCGAGGTAACATAAAGTTAACTGTGTTCTACAAACTTTGTCCTAACTAAAGAGTTCTAGTGCCAAGGTTACATAAAGTCAACCGTGTTCTGCAAAATTTGTCCTCACTAAAGAGTTCTAGTGCCAAGGTTACAAAAAGGTAACTGTGTTCTACAAACTTTGTCCTCACTAAAGAGTTCTAGTGCCAAGGTTACATAAAGTTAACTGTGTTCTACAAACTTTGTCCTAACTAAAGAGTTCTAGTGCCGAGGTTACAAAAACTTAACTGTTAAGATCTTACCTCCTATATTGACGCCAGCATTGTCCAGATGCTGCTGTATAGATTCTTCAATCTTCCTATTATTGCTATCAAACACTTGCACCTCATCACCATCTTCTAAACTCATCTTCTTGTCTTTGTCCTTGTCCAGTTTTAGCCTGGTCACCCTGACTCTGACCTTGCCATCATCAGCGGCGCTTGCGGGCAGTTTAGACGGGGTTTTCTTGGGGATAGATTTGCCATTTTGTTGCTTGGCATCTTGAATGAGTTTTTTGAGAGTTTCTACAAAGTTTTCTTCTCCAGTATAAGCAGGTGTTTTACTTTCAGTATCTCCACCATCCTGTGTTGGATAGAATACAAAATATTATCCTTTAGTGCGCATGAATTCAGTAATCTCATTGGTCAAACACATTCTAAACAATCCTGTTTTCATGGTTTTCAGAAATAAAAATAAATAAATCCCTGAATATATCCTGTATACCCTCAATATATCTTGTATGACCGTAAGTATATCTTGAATACTGTAAACAGGGTTAGTTTCGTGAGGGTTTTATTTTTGCAAATTTTGCGAAACAACATCAAACCACGAATATAACCCCTCGCGAATACATTCATTTTATGTACAGGACTATCTAAAGAAGCTTTAAAACGCTAATTTAACGCGTGCAAAAGGTCGTGATTGTCTTGTTTTCGCAGAAAATTATGCTCACGAAAGTATTCCCGTTTACAGTATATCATGTATGGTCATGGTCAACTGCCAGAAATGGCTAAAACCATGGCCAGAGGGCACTTGTGGTCGACTGCTGCATCATGTAAGGGAAAGGAGAAATACGCATCGTACGCTAGAACATTAATAACAATCAGACAAATCACAAACAGGCCAGGATTTCATTTTATTTGAAAAAAATCCTGGCCGGACAAGGACTCGA
>JXSR01S017779.1:103294-121347 GCA_000969725.1 Ophiothrix spiculata
ATAAAAAATTGTTCTAAAACTTGAAAATATTCTATCCTGTTTACAAGGTAATAATGAGGTTATGAAAAATTGATTAACTTACATAGTAATGAGATTTGTACTTGTGGTGTATTTGTATATGGTCCATGAAATCAGCCATTTTTATAGCAATAGAAGATCAAATATTAAAAGAAACATCGATTTATTGATATTGAATAGATAAGTTACCTATACTAGTATGAATCTTTGATGATTCTAGGTCGTTTAAAATAAAAACAAGGGTTTTGAACGTTTTTGATTGTGCGGAAATACTTTAGAGCGGGAGTGTATACACTACCTTAGTTCAAATCTGTTGTCAAATATCTCATCAGAAAACAAAGGTTTCAGTCTACAATAGTTTACAAAATTGTAAATGACAAAAGTGGCATTGATTTGGTCTTTATATGCGATGGCTCACCCCGAAAGAGGGTACTTTGCAGATGATATTGATTTTGATTTTTTCTTTTCATCTGTTGCAGCATTTTCTAAGCTTTAAAATGACACCTTACTTGTTGAAATTGATCAAGGCAATCAAATTTTACAACAGAAAATCTGCTGGAAATTCTTATTATTTTCTTTATTTTTTGCTGCCTATTTTCTACTGTTTCTTGAAAAGTGTTCTGTCGCAAAGCCCCCCTTTTCAGGGTGAGTCATCACATATACCCCGTCAAAGACACCTGTCAAGGAAAGGAGGTAATAGTCTGTTGTCTTCTACGACCAGAACTGAAAGCAAAAAGACAGGGCTTTTTTATGTTGCCTAGGTTGTGTAAACACAAAAGAATTGTTACGAACTACAAACTCTCAAGTGGTTTTAAGCTGCATTTAGGTTATAAATGCAGTAGGCAACCCTAAACTACTGGCTAGATTACATCAAGCTTGAGCTTCAAAATGGCCCCTTACCATCAAGTTTTAGCGCCTCATCTGTTTTTTTCTCTCCTTTCGCATCCTCTTTGTCATCATCCTTGGTGTTTGCATCCTCCGGTGGGGTTACTTTATCCACCAGTGGGGTTACTTTATCAGCTTTTTGCATCTGCTCTTTCAACTTAGCAATTGCCTCTGTACAATCAAACATAAAAAGCATTTTAAATACCAAATAATTTCACCCTACACTTGGAACTTCCTGTTTGAGTACTCATAATAATGTAATGATAACACAGCCATTATATTGCACATTTTCCACAGGTCGCAAAGTACTGTCTATTTAATATTACACCCAAACAAGGGAATCATCAGAACCATTTCACATTACAAAGTTATAGACACAGGGATGTAAGTGGTGGGTAAAAGAAATTGCAGAAATAAATTGGTGCATTTTCACTCCCTGAATGTGAAATTTTGGGCCAAACATCATGGTATCGTTGCATATATAAAAGAATAGGAATTCTAATTAGTGGTGTGCACCCTAAAGCGTGGCTGACCTGAAAATGTTGATTTTAGCGAAATACATCGTGGGTGTTTTTGACTTAAAGAGGACCTCTATAAAGTAGGTCAGTGGACAGTCAGTTTTAAGTGGGAGAAATGTGTTACTTTGCACAGTGGCTTTGTAAAGATTACTTAAGGGTCACTTAATAAAATTATGTTCCTGGTGGTATCTCTTCTTGGTGATCTTTAACATTTTTTGATACCCCCTCGTACAATAGCAATAGACATAAGTGCATCCTGTTTTCTGCATATAAAGTGTTCCGAAAAAGAAACTGGTACACTTTGTTTTGGTTATTTTCTACGAAATTATATATCTATCAGGCCAAAATAATTGCAGATAATGTAAATAAATGGATATGTTTCCTGTGAAATGGGTACAAAATGTCTTCCAAAATCTGAAACCATCCCGCTTATCGGGCAAAGTGAAACATTTTGGTAAGGAAATAAAAGTTACAAATTTTAAAGGCCACGGGAAAACATCCAAGCGGGAAATGTAACACACATACCCGAGGCTAGCCTGTATCAATTACTGCTTAACTCCCTCTCAGTATCGTAGATGAACGGGCATTTCAAATTCACAATTATATGCATGGATGAAGAATATGAATGGATGAGAGCCTAATTAGGATGTTTAAAAAGGTATTGAAATGTCTAAAAGATGTTTTAATATTGAATTGATGAGTTTTAGATTAAATCATTTTAATTTAGCACCAGTGCAATTTTTTTTATTTGAAATGATGTGAAGCAACAACATGGTTATTTTTTAATGTTTAATCAGTGCAAATGATTTTGAAATGTAGTGTTCTTGAGTTGATAAAGTTGATCTATTAAAGAATTTTATTCGGAGTTTATCTGAAACATCTGATCTCAGCCAATTTAATTCCATAATTGTCTGTTCAACGTGGGATTTCTAATCAAATCGTTTGCTAAGTGTTATACGGCAAAAAATATCGATGTAACTTGTAATCGATATCTCAAGAGGAAACTACAGGGCATGAGTCATGACATGCGCCGCACTCTTATCACGTCATGCTCAAAATTTGTAAGTTTTGTTTCCCTGCAAAAAGTTTTCACTTTGCCCGATAAGCGGGATAGTTTGAGATTTTGAAAGAAATTTTATACCAATATCATATGAAACATATCCATTTACATTATCTGCAATTATTTTGGTCTGATAAATATATAATTGAGTAAAATGGAACCAAAACAAAGTCTTTTTCGGAACACTTTACTTCGAGACATATTGGCACAATTTGTCCCTACTTGTCTGAAAGAACGACATCATGTTTGGTCAACTCTCTCATCACCTCGCATATTGATTTTTGTAATTCTGCCAAATCTGATATCACTTTCGACCAACTCAATCGGCTTCAATGCATTCAAAATAGCGCTGCATGTCTCATCGCCAAAAAGAGAAAATATGGCCATAATTTACTCCCATCCTCGAAGAACTTCAGTGCCTGCCTATTGATTTTTGCATTTATTTGTCCTAGCTTTCCGTCATTTCAAGGGCACCCTTCCACCCTACCTTTCATCTGTTTTATACACCTATAATCCCCCCTGCACTTTACGTTCTGCTTCTCAAGATACCAAACTCAGATCTCAAATCTGTTGGTGAGCATTCATTTCTGTTTCAATGCCCCACTCTTTGGACTTCACTCCCAGACAACATCCGCAACATATCCTCTCTCAGTCAATTTATATCAGAGTTAAAAACCCATCTCTTCCGTCAGGCGTTTCCTGATTCTTAATTTTTTCATTGTATTTAGCACGTTATAAAAACGCTTACCGTACTGACGCGTGTATAGTCCCACCCTTTTTTTACCTCAAGATTTTATTCAAATTACGGGTGGGACTTAATTCGGGGAACTTACATGAATTTATAAAATCGACGTTTAATGTGGTAATATTGCTGCTTTGTGAGTCATTATTGAGCATGTCTGCCAAGTATGATAGCGCATGCTCTGCTTTAATTTTACCGTTATATAACCGTGAACATCGCCATCTGTTGACGAACATTCAACAGATGCAAAAAAATAGTTCACAGATTGCGATGTTTACAACAAAACATAGAGAAATCAGGAAACTTCCTGCAAGTGACATTGCATTTTCGATAAAGTTTGCAACTATTTTTGGAAGTAGATTTTGATATTTGTTTACTTTTTGAAGGTCATTTGGCAACTTATGGCCGTCAGTGAAATGATTATTGGAATATTTTGGTAATGATAATTTGGCGGCTCCTAAAAAATACAAGTGGGACTTAACACACATGTACATTAATTTCACGAAAATTTCGTAAATTTAGGGGGGGACTTTAATGTAGTATGGGATTATACATGTGTCAGTACAGTAATTCTTAATTATTATTATTATTAATTCTTTGTCTTTTACGAGTTATTATACAGTACCACACATCAAAAACTTCTATTGTCAAGGCAAAATTGCCTTATGGATGAAAGTGACAAGGGTCAGAGTTTGTTTATATGTCGAGTTGACCTGGAAGTGATGCCAACAGGTCGCCGCTTGTCGTCAGTTAAATTCATGGACATTGTAAATACAATTAAAGACCCAAAATTTGGAACCATACTACATAATTGGAGTGATGATTTTTCAAGAAATCATATAATTTGGAATTTTTGAAGGGTGACTGACATCTCTTACACCCAAAGTAAGGATTGACCTGGAACAAAGGTGCAGCGGTAGTTCCCTCGCCTTGCACCAATGAGGTCCCAGGTTCGAGCCCCGCGCCTGGTGCTTTATGTGCATTTGGTTTTCAGTCCGCAGGTTTTTCTTAAGGTTCTCAGGTCTTCCTCCTGCATTCAAAACTGAATTTAAAAAACATCTTGGAGCCCTGTTGAAGATAAGCTTCCTTTAGCTTACTAGGTAGCTTTCTCAAGTACCAAGTTGGGTTTCCTTGGCGAAAGCCTAAACAAGATGATTTTTAAAATTGGTCTGTTTAGCTACCAAAAATATGGTTCCTCATTTTAATTGCAAAAACATCCTAAATCAGCCTTTTTTGTTCACATGAATGATTACAATATGACTACTTGAGGACCTCCAAACCCCTACCCCATCTCCGAAAAAAAACCCAATAACCTTACCTTGTTTCTGTTTTTCTTTCTCTGAAAGCAAAAAAGACAAACAACAGGTAAGATTTTATACGCCAACTTAAGTTGTTATGTTAGATCCAATTTTATCATTTCTTGTAACTTTAAACTGGTTGACTTAGTCCACTGAAATGCATTTTGTGAGGTTTTACCCTTAGGTTGTTTCTTATTTACTCTCCAAATGGCAAAAGAAAGTATGCAACCCTGGGGATGAGGCTGTCATGTAAAACACATAAAAATTAGACAAATCAATCTAGCAAATTTTCATGGGAGTGCATGGACAAAATTGCAACGCAAGTTTAAAAAATTTTAAAAACGGATGGGTAATTTGACTGAGAATGTGACTATTGAGGTAGTCAAGCACTATTCCTTGAATACGCACAATTTGGCAGAAAAATGTGAGATATGTATTGCATTCTATAGGCAAAACAACAATTTATTGGACAATGTAAACAAAAATCCATGGCATGGCTGGCATTAACAAACAATGGGGCCCTGCACTCTGGATTTTGGCCTATAGTCAAGTAGTTGTAGCACACGACCAGAGCACAAAGCCTGGTCACTAAGCAATTGTAAAGCGTCGGTCCGGGCATAACACCCATGATGCCAACGTGGCACATTCTCCTAACTGACCTGAATTTTTAGAATGCAAATAGACCTGTTTCCTATCTGTAATTTCTTTAATCTACGTGGGAGAGAATAAAACAGGCCATGGCATTACACAGGTGTAAAGGTCAGATTCCTTTTATCCGATTGCGGTTCAGTTGCTGTGTGTTTTGCACTGTAAGGGTACTGGTAGTGGTAAAGCACAAGATTGAGTGGTGTCATGTTGAAGATTCGATTATGACCGTCCGTTTTCAATGTGGTTCCGCAAATGGTGCATTTTAAATCGGTATAAGGCTGCGATCACATAGAACTATACTATACACTATACGGGCACATTTTTCCTATCTATAGGACCTTTTTTTCTGTGATACCATCCACGATATAAATCCATCATCTATGTACTGTTTATAAAGCCATTTAAAAAAGCCCTCCGATCTCACTCCAGAAATGAAATATTGTTTTTCCAGGGTGAGATCACTACGCTGGATAGCTCTAGTGATTACGGACAGTAGGCCTACTGATTATGGATTTACATTGTGGATAGTATCAAGTGTATCAAAGGTCCTATAGATTGGACAAACGTGCCTGTATAGCGTATAGTATAGTTCTATGTGATCGCAGCCTAATGGCTTTCAGCGAGAGTTATTCCTTTTATCCCATTGCGGTGCAGCTATGCGGAAGCGCACGCGTTTAGTTGAATCGGTCCCTGGAGCGATTCATCCGTTTTGGTTGTACGGAAACTTTTCATACAGAGAAGATGATGACATGGAACCGCATTGAAAACGGACGGTAAAAATTGAATCTCAGCTTCAACCTGATCAGGTCCTGATACCATTCAATCATGTTCTTTACATTATACCACTACCAGTACCCTTGCAGTGCAAAACGCACCGCACCGCAAACAAATAAAAGGAATCTGACCTTTAATTTGTTTCAGTTTCGGAGGACATATAACAAAACATTCAGGTGTGTTTAAGGGGGGAAAGCACGTTACTCAATTTACGTTTTTGCAAATTTATTTTGTACCATAACTTTTGAATAAAATGCATAAAGTTAATAAAAGTATACATTCCCAGAAAGGAATTTTCACAAGTAACATGATGGTGATGTTGATTTTTGACCAAAAATAACAATTTTTGAGAAAATCACAAAAAACATATTTTTTGGCCATTTGGGCTTCCGGACAAGCTAAAAATAACAATTTTTTTTTAAATGACCTCGGAATGGGAATTTAAATTTAAAACACCCACTCGGATGTTGCGTCATTTTTACTTTTTAGGATGTTGGCAAATTTTTTGAGTTTCATGACAAATAAGGTCAAAAATTCACTTTTTTCCATTTTTGGTTATTTTTTGACCTTATTTGGCATGAAAATTAAAAAAATGGCCAAAATTCTAGAAAATAAAAATGACGCAACATCCGAGTGGGTGTTTTAAATTAAGGTTCCCATTCCTAAGTCATTTTTTTTAATTGTTATTTTTAGCTTGTCCAGAAGCCCAAATGGCCAAAAAATGTGATTTTGGGTCAAAAATCAACATCATCATCATGTTCCTTGTAAAAATTCCTTTCTGGAAATGTGTACTTTTATTAACTTTAAGCACTTTGTTCAAAAGTTATGATATAAAATAAATTTGCAAAAACGTAAAATTGAGTAACGTGCTTTCCCCCCTTAATAGGAACAATGCGGTACATACCTTCCTGCACCTGTGAATAACGCTCATATTGGTCTTGCTCCAAGGCTGGAAAACATAAGACAGGCTTGGGTTTCAGACTTGGTGGAGGTCTAAGAAATGGATGATGGCATATTCTTGTTGTATGGACTGTAAGGATGTACTGGCATGATGAAGGCTCATCTATTCTATTGATTGAGTCTCCATAACCTTCTGAGCAAACAAACTGTTAAAAAAAAGGAAAAGCATGTAAAGGTTGTTTCAGATTATGTTTTGCCTTGTGGTGGGTTGTGTTGCAGACAACCACCAAATGAACTAAATTATTTGATGATCTACACTAAATAGGCCAGCCTATCCACAAACTTAATCGATACAATCGAGGATGCAGAACAAAAGACAGCATAAGTGCAGCAAAGGCAGCGTGTTTCATACATGCGATTCATGCATCAACATCTATGGCGGGCATGATGGAATTACCTTTGGTCACAGATAAAGAAAAGTCTCGCAATTTCCCTTAATTAGGTATAATCAAAGTATACACTCATTAATGTTGAATTGAGATAACAAAAAAGGGAGAAAAAAATCTTGGTGACCCCATTTCATTGGGAACACTGTTCCTTTACATCAATAGTCAGGCAACTAAAAAAGACTTAGTTCTGTACACACAAGTGTGTCCAAGTAATGGTCTGACTAAAACATGGTTTATGTATTGTGTATGAGAACCAAAAAGGGCTATTCTAAAAAAAAACCTGTACCTCCCACTTCAAAATCTAGACCGCCATGGGACTCAAGTTGAGAGGTGGGTTATCTGACCCTGGCCACACCTTTACATGATCAGCAGACGCTGTGCTTTCAGGGCCAGCATCATTTCCAAAATAGAAAGCTATTGTGCTATGATAAGAGGTATATATTTGACAAAGTACATAATTCTGACATTTTTCTGGTATATCGGCAATACTTCCAGTACTATAGTTGAGATGCAGGTTTGATCTTTACTCCATAAATCTAGAAGTATAAACGAAGAAACTAGACTCTGTTACAGAATCCATTGCATTTATCTTGTATTCTACAACACTGTGAACTGGTATTTTCGTATTGTGTAAGAGGATGCTTGGTTTGTACCAGGGGGGGGGGGGGATAACTGATATTTGTTTCCGGGTAACCACAGTTCCGCAGGTTCCAAAGGTGACCCTATGCGAGACCAAAAATCGGCAAAATGATACCCTATCTGACGCCATAAATCTACCATATCTGTTCGAATGGATACCTTATCCAAGACCATACCTAATCAAATGAAAACCCTATCTGAGGCCGTACGCAAATGTGACGAAATAATTATTACAAGAAATCATAGGTAAAATGTAATTGTACACCATTTAAACACTCTTAAGTGTTTCTAGGTATTTGAAGCACTTTTATTGACAATTTAAGGCACCATTGTCATTAAATCAACCATTCTTTCTTAGTTTGATACCCTATCAGAGACTTATAAGCCAAATTTGATACCCTATGTGAGACTTGCAGAGCACCATGTCGATTTTGATACCCTGTATTGCAAGTCTCGAGACCTGTCCAGGTCTCACCTTTTGGGTAACATGGGTGGTTACCCAGTCAGAATACCCAGTTACCCCCAGGTTTGTACTTCAAGATGTATATAGTGTACAATGTACATATCCACAAATCACTTGCCATTGTGATTCAAAATGGTTGAGTTTCCATCTTAAACTTACCCTGACTTCTGCCTCCCGTGGTTTGCCAGTGATGTCGCATTCTGTGCCGTTGGTATAACTATGGCTATGATATCTATTAAGCTTATGTCGCTTGGCATCCTGCAGTGATAAATCATTCAAAAGAAATTGATTCCGAAATTATAACCTAACTATTATGATTAAAACTAGAAAGTGGTAAGACCTACCTTGGTCATGTTCTGAGTAGGCCCGGGACTAAAATCCGGGTACCCGCCCCTCATGAGCTTACCCAGGTACAAAATCTGCCGACTGATCACCCGAACTGGACAATAAAATCAAAATCATCATCTGATCGAAGTAAACATGATAAATCACGACCACAATCAGCGAAAAATCCAAATTTTCAATTTTCTCGTTCTAACATTGTAAATACTCAGTTATCAATACGGTCGGGTACCGGAAAATAAATTGGGTACCTGGGTAGCAAATTACCCGGAAAGTCCCAGGCCTAGTTCCAAGAATGCCAGTGGAATAGCCCTGTACGAAATATGTCTTTATACACCTCCCCATGGGAGAAGGAGGCCAGGCTGACAGAGAACTTCTTATTTGTCCTATATTCCAAAAGCTTCTTGGTGACAAACATAACATGCTGCAACCAAATGCTATCTGGACACTGGCTCAAAATAGAAGTGAATGGAGAAATGATGTGATCGTCTGCTGTACAGTACAACGATGATGAGTGGTATAAGACAAAAAAAAAATTGTTGTGTTGCCCTCAAGTGAAATTTCTGAATAAATTAGTCGGTCGGTCGGAAAATAATTTTTTAATTTTTTTTTTTAAAGCACCTAAATTATGAAATTTGGGTGCATTTTGCACTATTTTCAAAATATTTTCTCAATAAAACACCCAATCTGAGCAAAATTGGGTGCTTTCCCGACCCTTTTTAATTTTTTTTTTTTTGAATAGGGTCGGTCGCTGTGGGCAACACAACAATTTTTTTGGCCTAATAAGACAGTGGCTTCTGTTTCTGATTGAGTTTTCAATTATGTGTTTTCACTTGTAGCACAAACAGAGGTTTGCCATATTTACAACTGCTTTATGGTAGCCAGTAACATGCGAGGGGATATCAAAAAGTTTTAAAGATCACCCAGAAGGGAAGGAGCTATATTAATCCAATTTTGTCAGGATGGTCACTCATCCCTAGTAAGTACATTATGGTGCAAAAATGATATCAATGGCATTTATACTTTCTATACAGGTGGCGATAGATGTTAAAAACTTGCCTCCGCTATCAAGATAAACTGCATGATTAACTTCCTGCATTTGAAGAATTTCAGCCAAGTAATTCTATGACGACACGCCAAAAGTTTAGATGTTTGATACCATAGTATAGGTTAGGATCTCCTCTTTCCATTGATACCAAAATTATGGAAATCTGTCAACAAATGACGTCATTATGACGTAATAAATCATGGCCTACCTCAAAATGTAGATTTTTAATGAAATAAAATGTTGATTTTTTGGCTAAAAGAAGAGCTCTAAAATGTTGGTCTGTGGACAGTCAGTTTAAAGTGGAAAAATTGTGATACTTTGTAAGGTGCCTATGTAAAGATGACTAAAGGGTTGCTTAATTCAATCATCAATCAATCAATCAATCAATCAATCAATCAATCAATCAATCAATCAATCAATCAATGATACAAGTACTTGCATAACATGCATACCCCATGAAGGAGTCTATTCGTACAGGGGACCCACGGCTTTACGTGACTGTCTGACCACGGTGCAAGTAGAGTTTCTTTCCCAAGTAAACAAGCAGACGAAAACCACCCGGCCCGGGGCTCGAACCCACGATCTCTGTATTACGAGACCTGTGCTCTAACCGCTCGGCCACGCTCATGTTCCTTGCTGTATTTGATCTTTCAAACTTTTTGATATCCCCTCGTATATCAAAACTCTCCTTACCTTATGCGTGTTATTGGTCCAGTCCATCTCGGACTCGTAGTGACCCAGGTACTTAACACCTTCTTGCTGAGTGCCGGCTAAATGGTATTGCTTGATGTGTTGATTGTAACAGAACTCATACGTCCACCAATCTTTGGTCTGTAATGGGAATACACACACACAACTAATTAGCAAAATAAAGGTGCGTTTATACTGTGACGTAGGGTAATGACGGAGGGTAACGTATTTGCAACTAAAAACTTGCAACTAACACGACCGATAGTAAGGATAGTGTGCGTGGCTAGCGGATGGTGTGAGCGTTAACTGACTTTAACTAACGATGACGGGTATAAAATTCAAAACTGCAATTCGAAGGTCTACGTTGCTTACCGTTACCCGTAAGTCGTCACAGTGTAAATGCACCTTTAGCGAACACAAAATTGTTGATAAAACAACTGAATGTGTATTTGCTTCCAATCAGAGACTTTGAAACCACCATTGCTTTAATATGTATCCTTACAGGTGTAGCAGAGCGTGGTACTGACTATGCATTTTTGTACAGAAGTGGTCATGTGAACGTGCCGCAAATTGGGGTAGCAAAATCAGGCTCTCTGGTATTTGAATTGGTCCTTTTTTTCACAAAATGTGGTATTTTTAGGCAAAATTGTGCGAAATAGTGCATTTCTTTAAAAAACTCAATTTGTACCAGAATAGCACAAGTCTGGGTAAAAACATGCGATTTATGAATTAATTTTCCTCAAAATTTGGGAAATGAATGGGTCCCTTTTTCTTGAAAATTGGTATTTGGATGGGTGGCTTTTCAAATTATGCAGAGGCACGTCCCTACCCAAACCAAATTGAGTTACCCCCAATCCCACCTGTTTCAAAGTTTGAGTGTGCTTAAAATTCCCTTTGACAAGGAGCTAATTGCTAATAATAATAATAGTAATGGAAACTTGTAAAGCGCAAGCATCCGTCTAGAAAAAGACGCTCACTGCGCTACTGACAACAATGAACAAGAAATACAATAATAAGCCAAAAGTAACTGAAAGCAGATCTACATCATATTGAAAAGTGATAAAATTTGCATTTTGGGGATGAACTTTTGGGAAGGAAGGGTTACCCATAACAATATATTATTTTACTTGATCTAATACTCACCTTAACTAAACACGGAGCAGATTCCATTGGCTTCAATAATTCTGAAATGCCAACTTCGCTGGCCACTTTTTCTTCCTTCTGTTCCTTCTCATAGTCCGTCATATCGGGTAGTTGGCATTCATAGCGCTGACCAAACTTGGATGCCAGGTACATCACTTCTTGTTCCACAGGCTGAAAGAAATTGAAAAATACCACGGTAGAACAAAAATATATTATGGAAATAACACAGATGTGTTGAAATTTGCTAAGTACTTAAATCCATGCATGTATATTTTTCTTAAATTGAGGAAGAGCACTGTATGCACGACACGCTTTAGAAAGGGTGGGTCTAGAAAAATCCAAAAATTGTCAAAAGGGTGGGGTTCAGAGAATTTCTAGTAAAAAGGGTGCCTTGATAAAAAGGGTGGGTCTGAAATAAAAAGGGTGGGCTTCTTACCTTTGACTAAAATTGAAATTATGTTGAAAAACCCTAAGAATCAGAATGAGCAAATCATCAGTGTGATAAGATATTTCATCACCATTTATGTTTTCTACATTGCCAAGCTAGGCTTAATCAGTAAACTAAAGTGAGATGAAATCAGGATTCAGTACCCCTATCAGTATGAAAAACTGATCCAAGTTTCTAAAAAGGGTGGGCTTAGAGAACTTTCAGTATAAAGGGTGTCTGGATAAAAACGGTTAAAATAAAAAGGGTGGGGTTCAAACCCCACTGCATACAGTGAAGAGGTGGATATATGTAGTATACGCCGGTCACGGTCGCTGTTGGTACATTCCTAGTTGGTAAACCTTTTAGACTACGGTGAACGCGTGTCTAGCTCTGCTGACATGCACGAGCGTACACAAGTGGTTTTGTTCGTGTGTACACTTATGACTCTTGAGGACGCGTTCACGAATTACATCCAACAAATTAAGTAAGCACAACTCATGAACCAATATCTAACTTAGAGCGACTAGTCTAGATTCCACCTAGAATTCAAAACTTATGAAAATGCTCTAAATAAAGCTTAGTTAAAAGTATAGTAAAATCTAAAAAAGTGCAACAATTTACACACAAATGGCTCAAATTGAGAGAGAATTAATTTGCAATATCATTCTTTGATGGTGGTGTGACTTTCCTGTGTTTCATAGGCCCCTAAATCCTATTTATTTTGTACCTCAGATGGATTTACCAGTCCAGATAAAAGATCAAACAAAGTTTCTGGAGAAAGTTTAATACAAATTAAAAGAGAAACAATTTCATCAAAGTTCATTTTCTATAATAATAATAATAAAAACACGCATTTAGGCCAAGTAAAAAATAAAACATGTTTCTCGTCCGGATTTTTGAAAAAAAGGAGGAAAAGTTACTTTTTAAATTTTATTTTTTATTTCAATGCCAATGCAAAATCACCCATTATTAATGGCCCATTCTCACCCAACGTATCGATACCAGATGTTTCATTGGAAGAGGAGGAGGCCCTTTTTATTTTTGAGTTTTGGACATACTGGTGGGTTGATTAAAACAAAATATGCTTTAAAATGCTTATTGAACAGGAGCAAATCTATTGCACAGACTTAAACTTTTCAAACACTTTTTACAAATAAGTTATGCATGAAATACAAAAAATAAAAATTGTTTATCAAAATCCTTAAAAAACGATGCGGGAGGGGACGAGAAACATGTTTATTTTTTTACTCGGCCTTATAAGCGCCTATAAAGTACTGATACAAACATGTAAAACTCAAAGCGCTTTACAAACTAATTTACACAAATAAAATACTACAAATTTTACATATTTAAGCAAATATATATAAGATAATATTTATGGAAAAATAAAATTATATTTTTTTTGTTGCTTTTTTGACTTGCACAGAAAGGATGGAACAGCGATATTTTTTGTTGCCCACAGGTGATGTACCGTGGCCTACTCCTACGATGGAAAACCTTAGGAGTTAACCATCATAACTTGATAATAAAAACTACTGCAATATCAGGTGGTTTAGACGGCCACAGGTGGATAACCGTGACCTACTCCTGCGGTGGAAAACCTCAGGAGTGTACTATGATGTTGAATACAAACTACTATATGATGTAGACGACCACAGATGGATAACCATGGCCTACTCCTGCGGTGGAAAACCTCAGGAGTGAACAAAGGTTTCCGTGAATATATAATTAGCAAATGAAAATAATGGAGTAATATACAGTTAAAAGTCCGTATTAAAAAGGTGCGTCTTCAGAAGTGATTTGAATGTTTGTACAGATGATGCTTTTCTAATGTTGAAAGGAGTGCCGGAATGGGGATCTGCTGAAAATAGCCATCTGAGCTAAAAAAATGCAGGTTGTTAGACTAAGTTCAAAGTCATGATTTCAAGAAATTGGAAAAAGGTCAAAACAATTTGACCATCAAATAGGGAGGAGAAAACGTTCATTGACAAGAATGAGGTACTTGATCATCTTTACAGTAACAATTCATTCTTTAAAAAAGATCAACCAGAAACGGGAAAAATCACTATCTGCAAATGCAGCAACTGAGTAAGAATTGTATTCTACAACGTGGTAAATAAAAACATTTTTCCATAGAAATTTTGCACTCAACTCGTTTGCTAAGTACTTAAATCCATGCATGTATATTTTTGCAACAACGTATTTCCAATGGAGCCAGCGTTCATGATTTTGAAACGCATGTTACGGCTACCTTCGTTTAAAATAAATCCACAAAAATAGACTCGATGATTTAATTTTAGTGAGGAAACACAAACTTACAATGTGAAATTCTCATTAATTTCCATTAAACATGAAATCTGGATGATGTTTTTGGCCTCTACCTACACGTTCTTTGGTGATCGCGCAGTGTCAACAATCGTCGATCTATGGTGCCAAATTTTATAGCGCTCCATCTGCTAAATGACATATGAAAATATTTTGCTATCAGCGAAAAACATGAAACCAAGCTCAACAAAATGCGTCATTGAGCAAAGTGACGTAAATTTATCAACTGAATTGGTATAGCTCCGCGCCCGAGCGCCGAACAAGATAATTCATCGCAGTGAGTCGTTCGGGTTTTTCGAGCAATAGAAATTGAGCAAATATTTTTTTCTTGGTGCGGTGATTCCTATCAGCAGGTTCCTGCTATACTGGAATGTGAGTATATATATTGTACAATTTTTTTAGCTCAGATGACTATTTTCAGCAGATCACCATTCACGCACTTCGCCCCTGACATACCTATCATTTTCAAATTTGAGTCCCCCCCCCCCCCGCCCCCGGGGAAGAATCTAGACCAGTCAAATTTACAAGCATTCATACATACATTGCATTGCAAGCCTGTCAAATTCGACAACCTGGTAATAATATTTCTGTCAGCAAAACACAACAAATACTCACCCTTCCAATAAGTACGGGTTTATCTGATATGTCAATTTCATAGTGGACATTTTTGAGCTCCTCGATATCAAGAAAGGATTTCACTGAGACGAAAAACACAGTAAAAGAGAGGCAGAATAACACCTCTATTCCACACAGAACTGTCGCCATTTTTGCCTGATTTGTTTTGGTTGTCTAGCGCCATCTACTGACGTGTTGGAATTTCAACAGCAACACGTTGAGTAAAATGCATTTTGGGATCGGAAGCAGAGGTCTGATTATTATATAGGGTGTATCAAAAAGCAGTTTACAATTATAATGTGCATCCATTTCAAAAAGTATAATACATTCTGTAAATTTGGTTTTAATTGTAAGTAAAATAGGCCATTGTCTTTCCATCTAAGTAACAGAAAAAACAACATGCAGATGTGCGACAACCGATACGAAAATTATGGTCAATTTTGTAAATAAATTGTTGAAAGAAAATTGTGCAAAGTTCCACACTTACAATGTTGACTGAAGGTAACATTTTTTTGGCTAAAAAGAAGATCAAATAAGACGAAACAAATAAACTTCTGACGTCTGGAGGAAGTTCTTTCAATTTTTGTCTATGACAGTTTAAGTGTCAGATCATAACTTTAGATATAATTGTCTGTCAATTTTTTATTTTTTTTATCACATTTCATTTCCAACGTTCCTGGATATCATACTGTTGTGGCATCAATAATGATTTCCCAACACCACTTGGTTTTATGTCATAAGGTTTTTTTCATAAGGGGTAGCTTAAGCCAAAGATATAGTAACGAATTGATCATATTTTGATTTTGATAGCGGATTGCTACGAAAAAAATCCTAATCTGACATGCAGGTTCAGTCAGTGTTAAAGTTCTCTAATCTTAAAACAGGGCCTAAACAAGGATCCTTCGTTATTTTATTGACTTTGCGCAACCGATCCATTGATAATTTACAAAACTGACCATAATTTTTGAATCGGTTGTCACACACATCTGTTATTTTTTCCTGTTATGGAAAGACAGTGGTCAGAATGTATTATACTTTTAGAAATAGAGGCACATTAATAACTGTAAATTCAATGCTTTTTTTTTATATATACACCCTGTATTAGTAAATTTCCCGGGGGACCACTCAAGTAATAATACTGCATGCATAACGTGACCAAGAAAGGGTGAATTAGGGTTGTTTTTTAGGACAAAAGGGCGAATCAGGTGACAACGTTTAGGCAGAGACCCTAAAAAAGAAAGGGTCTCTGGTTTAATAGGTATATCAAAAGCAGGGTAGGACTTTTGAAAACCCAGGGCCCTATTTCATAAAAGTTAAAATCAACCTAAGTCTTAATTCTAGGATTCATCTTTGTTTTGTAAGATATGAAAAGAAATGTTAAAAAGGCTGTATTTTAAACTCCTTTATGAAGTAGAAGATATTAGTAATAATAACATTAAAATAAACTCGAAATTTAAAATCTTATCCAGATTTCAAATGAACAATTCATCCTAAGTTTCATGACTTAGGTTGATTTTAACTTTTATGAAACGGTAATTAGAATCATGGGGAATGGTATATTTTGGCTTGTTTTGGCTTCAGAAAAAAATTACCCTAAAGGTGTTTTGAAAAGCTGTGGTGACGTTCATAATGCCTGCAGCATTATAGCCTACTTGAGTGCAGTGGCGGCACCACGGGGGGCATGGGGGGGGGGGGCATTTGCCCCCCCTGAAAAAATTTTTGCCCCCCCCCCCAGCTTGCCCCCCAGGAAAAAAATTCAGAAGCTTCTAGGCACAAAATTTCTCTCAATTACCCGTTTTTATTGATCATTTTGACATAAAACGTAAAAATTTTGCACGCTAAGCGCGTATTTCACTATTAAATATCATTATTTTAGCCAAAATTAGGCGTTTTTTAGCCAAAATGAACAAATTTTGTCCGGAAAATTTCGCGCGTTACATTTTTGGTCCACAAATTTTTGCGCGTTATTTTTTTCAAAATGTTTTGCCCCCGCCCCCCAGAAATTTGTCTTGCCCCCAGTTTGCCCCCCCAGAATTGAGATGCTGGTGCCGCCGCTGCTTGAGTGGTCCCCCGGGGTGAATTTTAAGTCCTATACGGACGCCCAGATATCCTCACATCTGCTCGGTATACACTGCAAAAACTATAGTGTTCTACAACACGTTCAGAACACGTACTGAACACATTCAGAACACGTTCAGACATTCCAAAAACGCGTTCTAAATGTAACAGAACATCACTTGAACACACCCAGAACACATTGGACACGTCAAAAACGCGTTCTGTATCCGTTACATTTAGAGTTTTTGCAGTGTAGTTCTTAAAAATAATTTGAAAATAATGTCACTTCTTTCCTTGAGTCTGACTCCATGGTATTTTTAAAACCCGGTATAAATCATTCGTGGACAGTATAGTGTAGCCGCAATTCGGCACTTTTTGAATCCCGTTATTTTTTTATGATTATTGAACCAAAATTTGCACAGAGAAAGATTAGAACATGTGTAAAATGAGAATGCAGGGTGGCAAAAATGTAGTCTGTGCAGAACAGAGTTATGGCGGAGTTTTCAAAATGGTGACCAGAATTACTCTGAATGTCTTTAGAGAGTGTAACAAATATAATAACACTGTTAAAACACACTTCTTACTAAGTTTTACTTTCTAGTTTATACTTTCTAGTTTATACAGAATTTAACAAACATCACTATTACTCAGATAATTTAACACTCGTGTGTCATAGTCTGCAGTGGGCAAAATATGGATTTGGGGCTTGACTACAAAATGGAGTCTGCACAATTGTTTTTGATTGATTCTTAATCTTTGAGACTCATAGACTCAAAAACTGAATGAGCAAAGTACACACTATTGAGCATTTTGAGAAATCGAAGATGGCCGTCAAAATGACTTAAACGGCATATTACAAGGCATATTTTGACTTGTATGGTACCAAAGACAATAATGTTGGTGTCCATATTTTTGATTTCCTGGGTTGCCAAACTCATGATATCACAATTAATCAATTGAATACTTTTCAATTACCAAAAATTCAATATGGCCGCCAAAACGCAATTTTCT
>JXSR01S017779.1:173250-191601 GCA_000969725.1 Ophiothrix spiculata
TTGAATACATTTTGGCTTCAATATAAATATGAACTTATTATCTTATATGTACTTGGCAACAGGGATGTCAAGTTCTGAACATCTTTTTTGGCAGAATTCTTTCTATGCTCAAGATTGAAATGGAGACACATGGGACCAAACGCTTTACGTCCCCTCCGAAGGATGACAATCTCTCATGAAATATTCACCAAATCTAGATACCTCAAGCACGTTTTTAATGGACGGAGATGATCGAATATCTGACCCAATGCTCCCACCAAGTCGGATAAACATCTTAGCAAAGATTCCGAGATTCCAATCCGGCAAAGCGGTCCTGCCCGGGAATTGAACTCCGGCCCAATGTTTGATGACTAAGTGAGACTGGCATTGAATTAATTGGCAATGGTGTAGTTTGAGACCCACTTCATAATAAGCAACAAAACAGCTGTTATTGTTGTAAAATCAAAAATTCTTAATCATCAAGGTTTTCAATAAATCCCATATCAAGTTTATCCATCAAGCTTAACTTACCATAAAACCTTGAGATCCAAAAGTCCAACTTCCACGATTGTCTCCATTCGTGTGCATTTGATCACCGCTAATTTAACGCAACATTCAACCAACCAGAGATCGGGTTAAAATCCCGGCGCCATAAATAACCAGGACCAACCAGCGAGCGTTTCACTGAAATGTTTCGATCGGCAGTGTGCAATCATCAAAAATGGCCGATCACTGCTTTATTTTTGCTTCAAAATCTCACTCTTTTATGAAAACTAGGCAATCTTTCTGACATTTAAAGAACATTTTGGATCAACAGAAACAGAGCTTCCACGATACAGGTGAATTTTCTGAAATTTGCAAGAATTTTCGGCGGTGTTTGGAGACAAAAACCTTGACAATTTTAGTACTTGGCAATTTTAGTACTTTTTACGATGTTTTAACCTTATTGTTTTACCCCATAATTTCCCTCATTATTCGAAGCCCTGCCCGCTTTCTGAAATATTAACCTTGTTGTCTAGATAACATTTTATCTATTTTGGCTTCTTTGGTTCATTTAGTTTGATGAATTAGTGACTTTTGTACTTACTATGAACAGGGTCCTAAACTACACCATTACCCCTTTTGTAAAGTGAGATTATCCTCATTGAAATACCTATTTTTTTCAGTTGTCAAGAAAATTTCAACGGTAGTCGCTGTGATATAGAAACAAACCTTGACAGGTTTAACACCGGAGACAGTGCCATTCCAGAAAGCACTACAATTATGACAACAATGGGTGTAACTGTTGCAAAAGGTGAGAATTTGTCAATACTCTTTTTTTTTGTGTGAAGGTAGGATTTCCTAAATCAAGGCATCTCTAAAGAGGGATGTGCCCCCTCTGAAGCTGGAAGGAAATCAATTTGTACAACTTCATTTCTGTGATTTGGTGCATACTTTTTTTCCTTCTCTTTACTTTTTCCAGGTGCTCTGAAGCACCCCCTGGACCCGCCAGTGACTGATGACCTCAGTGATGTAGCCAGAGGGGATGCTGCCACCCCCAATATTTCATTATTTGGTCCAGGCGGTGGCGGACACAAGAAGCTGCTAAATATAGGGACTAGGGATTTCTAAAACGCAAATTTACGGTACATTTTACGTGTCTTTCAATTGGCGCATTGATATTGAAAATACTACAAAAATCATATTTTTACGTTTATTCAGACAATAACAAAAGTGCTCCTATAAGTGATGCTGCTCCTATAAGTGATGCACTTTATTATATTATTCTAAATCCGCTGGGGTTCCTGCATGAACCCCATTCATAGCAAAGTAATTCAAGTTTATTTGAGGAATTACTTTTCTAGGTATTGAAATTAAATGGCCGATACTGCGGCAGTGTATCTGGTTGTAGAGAGGCTTGTCCACTGTCGTTTGATTTGGTCGCAAGGGGTCATCTCTCGGTAAAGTTGCATCAAGTTTTAGTTGAATTAAGATTTTTTCTAACGACATTATTTTTTTATTAAAATTTGATACAAGTTATTTGAAAATAGGGGGAAAAAAGATGGAACATTGATTTTATAACCAAGATTTGTGATCCAGTAGGACATAAATTTACAATTTAAATATTAAAGTTGACTGTGCATTTGTGGGACTTTTTTTTTTTTTTTGGTTGTCAGTTTTGATAAGCTATGTTATAAAATACAGGTGTACATTTTGAGCCTCATATGTAGGTTGTCGGTCATACTAAAATTGTTGCTCCCAAATGTTGAAAGTCTAGCTACGCCATTGGATGATCTTCCTGTAATATTAATGGCATCTTATTTTACAAAACATTGTAATGGTGCATTTTTTATGGATAAAAAAATCTGAACACTATTATTGAATGTGAATGTATTTGAACAAACAGCCATGATTACAGTATGATATGTTACTTAATTCAAACTTTAACATTATTAGTGGAAATATCCGAGCCATTTGTTTGTAGCAAAGGGCTAGTTACCGGTTTTTGGCCTTATTTGTATCCACGAAATGTAGAATTCATAAAATCTCATTGAAAATTGCAAAGGTCCTCCTGTCAAATGACCCTTAAAAAATCTGGCCTATTTTGACCCTCAATCCGGCTTCATGTATGTGACACCATGATCATTTAGCAAAGGACACGGCTCATGTTTCCTAAGTCAATATCACTGATTTAACATTTGCCTAATTTTCACACAAAAGAAGACCTAGTTTTAGTAATTGTTTTTATTCCAGGACTTGATCCTCAAATTGACAGAATATCGTTATAATTATTTGTGTCAAACACGGGTAGCCAACTAAACAATAGAAAAGCAACTAGGTAAAATGTCACCCACATGATTGCCATGGCAACCATTGCATCACAAATTAGCATCAAATGACTGATTCAATTAAAATATCATTTCAAACTTTTGTTCATGTGATCATTTTTGACCGTCATTGTGAAGTATGCACTTTTGACTTCTGAGATTGTTGTATTCATGCCAATTTTGAAATACATAATTCTATTTGATTGTCTATAGTGAGGGACTAAACAAAGCGGGGAGGTTTTTGACACCTATGTGAATATAGCTTCACTGTCCGAGTGCTAGATGACCCTCACATTTAGGCTTACTTTGTTTGTAAAATGCAAAGATGATTTGTTTAAAATGCTAAGTTTTGTCATCATTTACATTTAAATCTAAATTGGTATTTCAGTTCTGAAATACATGACATGTAGTTTCATTTAATTTAAATAACCAAACCTACAAGCCCTCAAATTTGAACATGATACAGTTCTGTAGACCACGTTTTGAGGAAAAACACAGCTCAATTAGACAATTAGAAAATGTTCAACTCAGAAGGTATTTTTGGCAAAAATGTCTGTTCATCAGACCCTCAGATTGTTAAAAATCTGTTCCAAGGTCCATTTTTTTACACAAAATCATCACCCAGTCCAGAGATCCATGTCTAACACACCAATCATTTTCAAAATCGAGTCCCCTGGGTCAAATTGTTCTGGTGCAGGGTGGTTCAAAAGAGGAGTTGTTTAAAATTGAATCCACCTTTAAAATCTGTTGTAACCACTCTACCTAGCCTTGGTCAGATATGGATAACAGGACTTAATATTTTTTTAAATTAAAAAAAATATTTGGACCACGTATACTTTAGGTCCCATCCAAAATTTTAGGGTTAGGGTTCGGATTAGTGTATGTTTAGGGGTAGGGTCGGGTCCTAGTTAGGGAGTTAGGGTCGGGTCCCAGGTGTAGTTTTTGATGGGACCTAAAATATACCTTTTTGTTTTTGAAGTTTTGTAAAACTATTCATTAAACATGTAGGGCCTAGCCCATGCTACATATTTTTATAGTTGAAAATTTCAAAATAATACAATTTCAAGTTTACATTTCATAGTAATTTCGAAGCACTGTCAATCAGACCATGTCAAATCTCGGTGACAAACTATATATCTTTTTATTTAAGATGAGACTAAAAAATAAAACAAGGGTTTAATAAGTCAATAAAATACAAGCTGTGCATATAAGCAACAAACATGCGAGTTTTGACAAGCTTATAGCTGCCTTTTAAACAACACATCCATTATAGCTTAGCAAATGGCTACAAAACATTACAACCTTTTCAAATAGAGTATATGGCAGCTGTTAACTGTAGTTGAATTCCCAATTGTATACACTAGTGTCAAAACGCTTTGTTTACAGCAGGGCGTTCCTTTGCAGGGTGCGCTCAAGCGTTGCCATTGACCTAGATCAGTCTGGTAATGCTTAAGTGATTGTATTGAACAGATTTAAAGAAATAAATAAAAGTTAGTGACAGAAACCGGGGAAGGGGGTCACCTTATTTAGATTTAGCACTAGTCAGAGATTTAGAACAAATTTGGTTTAATTTAAAAGTTAAATTAAAAAAATCAATACCAGTTTGAAATAGCACAAATATGTATTAAGGTAAGCTAACATTTACCAGTAGTGCTGTCCTTCACACCCTGGTCACAAAACCTTGAGGTTTACAATGTTTTACGGCTTCATACCGGGTAGAAATTCAGTGGACATCGCTGAACATTGTCCGTGCGAATACCGTGAGCTGTAAAGATGCTAGCATGCAGCAAGAATTTAACTCGGAGTTAAACTGTACAGATTGCTAACGATGTGCAATGCAAGCATTCACTGATGTTATACCAATGTTTCGGCTTCCTTCCGATTACCAGACACCGGTCGGCGACCAGTTGTTACATGACCATATAGCATCATATTGGTTGATTTTATTTGAAAAACTACTTCTATCAAGTTCTATTTTTCATGTGTTTGGCATGGCACATTAAGCAGTTTATCATCTTGAACATATTGGTCATAACCCTTTCAGCCTTTAAATATACTCCCACACAGATCTTAACAAAAATGAATACCCCTGTCCCACAGAAGGTAAATGTCCTAATACTATTTGTTGAAAATTCTGTTGAAATTCAGAAGTCCATTTCAAAATAAAAGAGAGATAAAGAAGACTAAAAACAACAAATATAAAGAAATATTGAAAAGAAAGCTTCTCCTATAAATTCACATTGACAAAGACTATCTAAATCTGGGAAAGGAACTCCCTTTTTTAATGGCCACAAAACAATGGTAGGATTAGTTGCGGAGACAGATATTTTCATATGGTGGGCCCAGCAAGGCGGGGGGCAAAGATTTTTGAATGGGGGCAACTTTTTGAATAATACCCTGGTCACATAACCTTGCGGCGAGGTTACGATGTGTTTACGGTGTCATACCAGGTAGATTTCAGCAGACGCCGGTCGGACACCGGCCGGTGTCCGACCGGAGTCCGGTCGGTGTCTGTAACGCCGTAAGACGCCGGAAGCATGCAGCAAGAATTTAATTCTGAGTTCAAACCTTGCGGCGTGTATACGATGGATTCAGTTATGGTCTAATAACCACTGGAGACCGACCGGTGTCCGACCGGGCATCGCAAGAGCTCGCAAGCATTCAGCGGTGTCATACCGATGTCATACCGGCGTTGCGGCTTTACAGCCGCAATGTGACCAGGGTGTAAGTAGACACACGAGGGAAAACCCCAATTTCCCTCCATTGCTTTAAAAAAAAAAGTTTTCTAGACACTTTTTATTGTGCTGCAGAGGGTAGTGGACAGCTCTGAGCATGTGCTAAATCTTGACCAATATTGCATATGTCCACCACATAGAGAAACTGGTTGAAAGTACAGAAAAAACAAATTCTGGACCTTCAAAAGTTTAAAAAGTATTAAACAAATGATTTCAGACGAATTCTGGGAATGGGATTTTTATTGGCTTTAATCCAAATCTTATTATTTCATTAATCCCAATCTAATCCTCGACCTATTTTCTTTATCATATAGGTACACTAATTGAAAACAACATCATCTACATCATAATAGGAATGGTAGGAGGCTTCCTGGCGTTGACGGTAATCTTTCTCGGGATTGGCTGTTGCATATTCAATGCGGTATTACGTAAGAAAAAACAAAGGTGAGCAAAATATTGATTCAGTTTTTGATGAGTTCGTCTTATTTTGAAACGATAACAATAAGGTTGATTTGGATGTAAAAATGTACTCACTTTTTTTACATTGCATAAGAATTAAATTTCCTAGTATCAATATTTATCATATTGTGTTTCTGTTACAAGGGTATTATCATGAGTTTTTGTTTTAAGCACATTTGTGTTTTCAAGCCAAACTTGCAAAAATATATAATCTGAAAGTGTCTCCTTTTTACAGTTATAAATAGTTTTGCTGTAAAGATGCAATTTCTGTTGATTTGGGGACCGTTCACAAACACTTGTAAGGGGAGGGGGGGCTTATGCAAAAAAAATAACACCAACAATTTCCGGGGCCCCCTTTTCAACCTTAAAAAATTTAAGTACCTGCATTTTTTGTGACAAAAATTAGTGGTCAACCACTTAGAAAAGCATGTAAACTCAATTTTACCGGAAAATTTGTGTTAATTTTATTCAACGAAGGTGAAAAATTTAAGGGTCCCCCCTTTTTTGCATCAGCCCCCCCCCCTAACAAGTGTTTGTGAATGGTCCCTTATGACAGCCGATATATAAGCACTATTCTTGTGCCTTTTGAAAGTAAAATTTCCTAATTTCAGTTCAGTAGGCAGTCTATCTATCTGGATGTATGATGGCAGGATATGACACATTTCATATTATGTGTTAACATTCATGAATTGTGTATTGTAGTTCAAGTATTTCATTTTTATCTTGACCCCCCAAAACAATTCAGCCTAAATGATGGTAAGTGGCATAGACAAAATAAGTGAATAAATTGTTTCATTGTTATAGACCATATCTATAATTGACATACTCCCGCCGTTGATGGGGTAAATCCACATAATAGGGCGGGGAATCGGAACTCAGAACGAGGTCAAGTATGATAAATACACTACTTGATCTCGCTCTGAGTTCCGTTCACCGTCCGATTCTGTGGATTTACCCCATCAACGGCGGGAGTATGTCAATTATAGATATGGTCTATAAGCACTTGTTTGTTTTGGAAGCACGATAAACTGCAGATAGACTATGCACTTGGCCAGTGACATCTAGTTGAAGCAAAATGATTGTGACAAAAGTGCTTTTAGTCAGTCACAGATTTAGAGAGGTGGTACCAGACTCGGCACTGTTCACTTTGGATCTGTCATTTTTGCTTCAGCATGGATTCAAGTTTTTGCAAAAACTCAAAAAACAGCAGTCATCTTTGTGTTTAGTTTTGCATACCAGGCCGGTTTATCCTTATACACAACTAACTCGCTGAATTCAAAGTTGATTTTAGCGGGACTGTTTCGCTGCACCTAGCGTTGATTTTGAAAGGGCTTGAGTAAGCCTGAAAGCTCCAATTTGAGCCCTGTGGCTGACGACGTAATTACTCTGGCCAGTATAGGAAATCTGGTATCTCTAAGGAATAAACTGTGAAATGCGCTTCATAATTGCTGTAAATGATTATTATTAATAGAGCTAGTCCCTGCGATAGAATCTTGATGTTCCCCTTGTAGCAAAATGGTGGATTCTTGCCAGACTTCTATGAGAAAGAGAGAGGCTATCATGAACACAAGCCATCCCTTTTCCCCTTGCAGTAAAAAGTAATTTCTATTTCGATCTTTTTTATAAAAAATCGCACCATACTGAAACTGTGAATTAGAACAAGAGATACAGTAAGCTATCATGAACACAAGCCATCCCTTTTCCCCTCGTAGTAAAGCTTAATTTCTATTTCAATCTCTTTAGAAATATTCGCACAATACTGAAACTGCGAATTAAAATAACAAGACAAGCTTTGTTTACTTTCCATTGATACATAAATGTGTATTTCATACTTGATTTCATAAGTTTTTTTTTCAATTTACTTCTAACTATAACATCCTTATTAGTCATGTTTACTTGAAATCATGCATGTTTATATACCATTTTCTATTTTTAGCCCAGCATATAGTGTTCAACAACAACAGCAATCCACATATATGCAGCAACCGCAACCGCGTTCTATCCTCAAGCAGCCAAGAACCTTTGGAACAACAACAGAATGGCCCACATTAATATCCCGGCGTACATATCTACCCACGCCAGGTGACCATGGATTAAATTACACGTTAACATTACCAACCAAAAGGAGAATTCACGGTGATTACCCAAACATTATAAATCCGGATTTCTTTGAAAGGCCTGAACCTGATATTTCACCCCATTCACTTCCTAGAAGTTTTAATAGAAATGTGAAATTCTCAGATATTTCGCCTCATGCACTTCGCCGAAGTTTCAACAGAAGTGTTAAGTTCTCAGATACAAAACAATTGCAAGAAAATCTGTATGCTGAGGCACATTTTGAAGAAAAAGAGGTGTTAGTTAATCGATATAAAGATAAAAGAAATGCAATTGAGGAACCTAGACATTCGTTTGATGGGCATAGATATATAGATGTAGAATTAGGCCATATTAGACCACATTATAACCACCAAAGAAGACCTAGTGATATTTTTGGTTCGTCACGTAACCAAAGACCCAGTGATAGTGCACATGGGGCAGAATTTGATATACCACACAAACCTAGAATAAATGTACATAGATCTTTTCCGGCGAGATTGAAATCTCCAATGCGACTCGGGCCAAGGATAGACACAACTGATTATCATCAACCCAAAGAACGACTATGGTCCGATAAATTTGTGTTAGGTGCTGATGATAAAAGCAGACAATCAAAAGATGATGATAGCACCTCAACACATCCAATGTATATGCCAGTTGAACAAAGTGATAGAAGTACTCCAACTCTACGCTCTTCACACTCTAATTCACAACCTCCTACTCTACGGTCATCACACTCTTCTCAGCCTCCAACTCTACGCTCATCACATTCTTCGCAGTCTCCAACTCTACGCTCATCAAGTTCTAATTCACAGCCTCCAACTCTACGCTCATTACGCTCAAATTCACAGCCTCCTACTTTACGCTCATCACACTCTTCATCTCAGCCTCCAACTCTACGCTCATCACATTCTTCGCAGCCTCCAACTCTACGCTCATCACATTCTTCGCAGCCTCCAACTCTACACTCATCACATTCTGATTCACAGCCTCCGACTTTAAGCTCATCACATTCCAGGTCGCGACCTCCGATTCCATCACGTTCAGGCACTGACACTATTTCATCTCGTGCTCAATCGATAAGTTCCACTGTACGTTGGAAAAATAATATCAAAAAACATTTTAAATTAGGAGATATAGATGAAGAAGAAGGGGGCAGTAAATCAAAGAAATCAACTCGTTTCCGGACTATAGATTTTAGAAGTATACAAGAACGATTTCATAAAATGCATCGATGGTGGACAACTGGTGATGGATCAACATCAAAAAATAACAATAAAATAAATGTAACATCTGATGTAAATTCTCTGAAAAGCACAAAGGATCAACCACATATGATAGACGATGGTGTTTTTCTTGGAGAGGCTATTTCTAAGGAACCACATGGTGGTGATTTTGAAACAGAGTCAGCTGCTAGGACTCTTGAAAGATCAATATCTGAAGAATCTCGTGCACCCTTATCTCAGCAATATAGGCTTCCATTTGAAGAACCTTCAGGACTAGATTATGAATTAGATATAATGAAAGCTAGCGCCAAGGATAATTGGGATATCCCTCTTGTCGTTGGCCTTTCTCAAAATGCATCTTCTAAAGATTCTTCTGTATACCAATCAACATCAAACGGAAGCCCCGATTATCAGCGCTTTGATTTTCATATCGAGGGCGATACATCTGAATTATATGCTGGAGCCTCTACAGAAAGGTCATTCTATGAAACATTACCCAATCATCAAACTCTTCATCCTTTACAAGAAGAGAGTTATTTCTAGCTTGCCAAATTCTATAGGTTATGACACTCCAAATCGGAGAATTTAGGCCATGAAGCTACAGGGTAGTATTTGTAATTTTAGATGATAATCCGTCCAATATTTGTAGAATGTATATGCAGCAGCAGGAGCAGCTGTAGTGAAGAGTACCTGTTTTATTTCTTGGCATTTCAGACAAGTGTCTGCATTTAGAATGCAGGCCTGCATGAAGTAAATCGTTTTAGCCTTTTTTAGCGCGGTCATATTTCGGCAAAAACGGTTTTGCACAAATTTTAGATGAGGCTATAAATTTATATTTAGAATAAGAGGGAGCGCATCACAGCATAAAACAATAAATATCTGGCTATGATCTATTCATTTATCTGCAAGTGTTTCAAAACTATCAACAAAGTTCTTCTGGTGGATGGCCAAGCTATTGAGTGCAATTTTTAAGTTAATTGAAAGGGAAGGCCTTGGTATGGGATAGCAAGGAGAGCATCATTTGGATGAAGCGTGTGATAATGTCCAATGGATTACTACGCGTTGTGGTCTTTTCAATGGAGAGTGTAGAGAGGATTTATAACCAATTTCATCATGTCAATATTTTCTGAAGAGTGTCTACCATCAATAACTGCCTGATTTTGGCAATGATGTCCGCAAGTGGTGTGTGCAATTCATCAGTTTCAAATCTTGGAGAAAGGTTGTCTGTTGTTGGGCATTCCTTTTGGACGTCTTGTTGCTGATCCAGATGCATGTGGTTGTTGTCATGGAGGGTTTGGATTCCTTTAGGAAGTCTTGTAGCTGATCTGGATGCATGTGGTTGTTGCCATGGGAAAGGATTTGTTTTGACGCTGATTTTGGATGCATGTGGTTGTTGCCATGAAGAGAACAAGTAAAAGTAAGCACCATTACCTTGTTCAGCTGCAACTGCACACAAATATTACAGCATACTGCTGTGCTTGGGATGTTAGCTATTACATACAGGATAATTGCGGTGGTTGGGTTAATGCAGCCCTAAAACTTACGATATTGCGGTGCTTGGGATAATGCAGTCTTAAAACATACAATACTTGAAGATAATGGTGCATAGGGAATAATGCTTTATGTTGCATGTTGTTTTTTTGTTTTCAGTTCATTGCTTAATTCATAATCAAAATTGCTTTGCTTTTGTAACTTCCTGCAAATTTTTATGTTTTGTAAAACTGCATTGTACATTGTGATTGCATTTCATGTTATTTATTTGCAATTTTGCTTTTATTCATAACTTGTTTTTGCTTTTATTCATGCTTGTTCAGTAGACTACCCTTTTGTATACCTACATAAAGGTGTTTTGATTCTGTAATGTTTGTAACTTAAGGGCCCTGTCAACCCTTCGTTTTCTGAAATATTTTATGCTCTGTAACTCGGCAACGGATAATTAAATCAAAATAAAAGTATATGTTTCTAGAAGCGAATTTGCATACTGAACATGATGGTGAGGTCATTTTTGGACCAAAATTTTACGGGAAAGCTAACTAAATTTTGCTATGGTGAAATTTCAAACCATTTTACTTTTTAGAACCTAGAAAGCAAAATCTAGGAACGCTTTTTTCAAATTTTTGATTTTTTTCTTAGTTTTTGAGATATTGTCAAAAATTGGTCCATAAAATCTCAAAAATCCCACTTCTGACACAAATTTTGGTGTCAGCAGTGGGATTTTGACCTATTTTTGGCAATATTTCAAAAATAAAGAAAAAAATCAAAAATTGAAAAAAGCGTTCCTAGATATTGCTTTCTAGATTCTAAAAAGTAAAGCAGTTCAAAATTTTACCAAAGCATATTGTAGGTAGCTTTCCCGTAAATTTCGGGGCCAAAAACATGATTTTTGGACCATTTTTGGACCTTAGGGCCAAAATTTCACATTTTTGTCCAAAAATGACTTGACCAGCATCTTTAGTATGCAAATTCACATCTAGAAATGTATACTTTTTTATGGATTTAATTATTCGTTGCTGAGTTACAGAGCAAAACCACTAGTCTGAAAATGGAGGGTTGACAGGGCCCTTAAGTAACACAGTAGGGGCTTGCAGATTAGTAGTCCCTGGTATTTATGCTTTTTGTTGCTAGATTAGTAGATGCTGGTATTTATATGTTATGTTTGTTGCAGGATTAAACCCACACATTGCTAATTAACCATGGATGTTTCTTTTTCAGTTTTTTGAGGCTGAGCTATGTATACTTGAAGGTTACTTAGACTGTAAATTTTGATAAAATGTATGCTAGCTGCTGAGTCTAGCGTCAACAGACTAACAATTAGTTCAATCACAGTTCCGCAAACGCAAGTTTTAAAATGATATCTAGGCTCTTCGCTGTGATCAACAATCATCAATGTTTTCTGCAATGTTTTCCTTTGTGTTATTGTTTTGTCATGTTTACGTGACAGGCTATATCTCTAAATGCAAACTGTAGACTAAACGTGACCTGTCATATCGAAAGGTACCTTAAGGTCGGCATAGTAACTTAGGAGATATGGGCCATTGAAATCACGTCCAAGGTCGAATTTCTAATTTCATCAGAAATGTTACCTTTGAAGTGTATTCTATCATTTCTAACATCCAAAACATAAGACAAATGTTTTAAAAACTGAGATAAAAATCCTTTCTCCATTCAAGTTTTACCAGTACAGGAACTTTAAACTCGATTTTCTCAGAACTATAGTTTTCTGAATCAGCTTGATGCCTTTTACCAATTTGGATGTAACTTTGCAATCGAACATCTAATAACCAAAAGCAAGGCATCATTTTAAAGCTTAAAATACAATCCCTCACATGAGACCAAAAAAATCAATTTTGATTTTGTGACCCTTAAGGTACCTTATATATATGTTGGTTTATATGTTGGTTTATGACTGGTCGATATGACTGGTCACAAATGCTCATTTGTGATGGTAGCCTATTGTGACCATGTGCCACGAAGGAGCCATATAAACAGCAACTTTATTCAAAGCTATACATGAAAATGCATGCGAAGTTTTTAATTTGACAATATTATTTTTTTGATTCACAGTAAGCTTTCTCCATAAAAATTATAAAGTTTAATTTCATTTCTTTGTGGAAATATGAAAGAAATCTATGCCATCAAAAGAAAACGATCGATGTATGTTAAGATTAAATTCACTACCATCAAGTTCAAGTTCATTTCATTATCACATATATATACATTTATAAATAACAGAAAAAAAAACAACCAAAAATAAAAACATTAGATGAGAATGAGGAGATGACAAAAGGCCTATGATGCCTGATAGGGTCACCTCCCCCCCCCCCGAAAAATTTGGAGATGAATATTACCTTTGTTGTAAAATTCATCCCAGCTTAGAATCTTTGATGGACCATAACTGGACTTGTGGATGAAGTTAAATGAGGTGCAATTTTAATCCTTATAACATTATGTGTAAATAATAAAAAGGGTAAAAATAACAAGAGGCCATCTATTTGGTTGGTTCGTGGTGCATGTTCACACGTAACTTATGTGGGCTGCCGTTGCAAACTGACACATATGTCGGCTCATGCGCATTGTAGCATATCTGATGTATAGTATACAACTAGTATATATCAGATATGTTATGAGCTATATGAAGGAGACAACAACTGCATCCTTTTGCTGCCACGGCCCACATTTATATAACCCAAACAAATTTTGGCAATCAATCATTTTTTTAGACTCATATACCTGAAATCAATCAATTATCATCCTTTTTGAGCTCATATGGAAGTGACAAGAGAAACTTCCTTCGTTTTACCCTGTAAATTGGCTGAACATAATTATCTCAATATATTCAAGTCGGTATCCCCCCATATATGTCCATGCACGCATTCAGGTATTGAAATTATGCCTGGGTAAACAAGGAAACAAGGTATACACGAATACATGTCTTATACTGTTTATATATCTGAATACATGCTATGAAATTTGGCACATGTATGGGTACTAAAAGTATAGTATTGAAAGTCACATCACCTTACACTTTTCTCTCAATGATTGCAAAATGTGGCAAGAATTTTTGAAAATATACCAATACGATTTCATAAAAATACCTACAAAATTAGGCAAGATTTGCTCAAAATTCTCCTCATATATGTCAGTGGCTTTTAAAATGGTTCTTAAGAACCATTTCAAGAGCCACTGACCCAGACTTGAGATTATATAGTGTACAATCCAAATTAATAATAAATGGCAGCTATTGCAGATAAGACTTTCTTCCACTCACATAATGAATTGATCTAACCAAAGTATTTTCACTTATATTATTTTTTGAATTGCCATATTTTCAGGAGGAACATGGTGCCGAAACCATACGATGACAAGAAGAAGAAGCAAAGCCCACCAGATACTATGGGAGTCAGCGCCATGGCCAACAAATATCGTGAACGATATCGCATGCGTCAGACCATCCTCATTGACGAGAGCAACATCAGCGACAGAGACACCGAATCGGAAGGCACGCGTGGTATCGATACCGATTATGACACGGATGTTGAGGATCTTGATCTGGAATTAGAAATGGCCAAATTGCAACAAAAGCCGATTAGCATCCCACGGCCGTTACTTCAACCAGCGATAAAAGATGGCGGTGTGCAGCTTGGAGATATGTACCAATTACGTAGCCAAATCCCTGATTTATTGTTGGGGTCATCCGGTTTGGATTATGAAATGGATATTATGGGAGGGAAATTTGATGATATCAGTAGCGAAGAAGGACAATTATATGATGTACCGCCACCAAGTAGATTACAACGGCGAGATTCAACAAGATCTGTCAAATTTCGCGATCTGACAGAAATTATTCATATTGATGATGAGGTGGTTCCCGGATCAGAGAATTTCTCATTTGGGGTCAAGAATGTGTCCAGTAATGATAATTTTTCTATGCAAAGTCAGCCGAAAAAAATGAGTAGAAATTCAAATCAGACTATGCAAAGTCAATCTAAGAAACAAGAAAAGACAGAAAAAAATGAAACCGGACAAACTAAGACAGACAAAAATGAGACAAAAACAGAAGAACGGTGGGATTTTTACATCAATTTAGAAGCAGGTATTGCAAAATCACTAACAACCAGGGAGTCGGTGACATGATCCGATTCTGCAATTTTCTTTTGTTTGTTAAACTGTTATATAAATGCAATTTTGTGCTTTTAGACCTATATATTTTTAATTTATGTGTATATCCCATTCATAAATTTAGATGGGAGATACCAGACTTTGTCATTTTATCCTGACAAGGGGAACAAATTGGGGGTATTTTGCTGATGATGAATTGAATTTTATGTCAGGAATAATGTGAATATTGAAAACATACACACAGCTTGGCATAAATTTCACAAGAAGAAATATTTGTGGGATTTTCCTTTTTTCCTTCACTTGAAGCCAAAAATCTGTATTCAAAATAGATTTCAGTTAGGACCCGAATGGACTTTTATGTGATTAGAATAACCAAATTGGAGCCCAATGAATGATGATGCCATTGCATTAGGCCTTTGAAAGTTGATTCCTAGTTTCCCATTTGCCGCCTGTGTCACGTTTGACCGGCCACGTCACCAAAACTAAAATCCCAAAATAATTCATTATTTCATTTTTTTTGCGTTTTTGTTTACATTTTCATGATTTTATGGATGACATTTGAAAATAAGATTCTCGTTACAGATTAAGTGTTTGTTTAGAAACAGAACAAATTCATAAGAAGTAAAAAACTGTAAATCAAGACCTATTATAGAGGTACACAGGTTCACATGTTACTAAGTTACCCCACGAGTTACTTACATTTCAGTGAATAATGAAATGTGGGAAAATAATGAATTATGAATATTGAAAGTGTCACCTCGTCACGGCTGAGAGCTGAATGCTACGGGAAACTAGGAATTAACTTTCAAGGGCCTTATGCATTAGTAGTCTGGTATATACCATGCCCTCTCAATTTATGATTCTATTTCAGTGATATACTTGCTTCAACTTAAAATACATTCTAACTATTGTTTAACAATTTAGGCAAATATATATCGAAAAACTAATTGACTAAAGTATGACATTAGAGCATGATTTACAAAGGATAGACATACATTTCATAAGAACTTAATTAATGCACTCAACTATAAATAGTAACACTAGTCTTTTACAACAACCATATATGCTCCTGGTTATCATGAATACAATGCACAAAGTTGTGACAAAAGATTAGGCAAAAGAGAAAAAACAGAAGTATGTATTGTGTGCTTAAAGTTAATATTTTTTAGTAAACATAAAAAAGTCTAGTAAAATATTAAAACAGTACATTATATCGTATAATGTAGTTCAAACATGATACGAATAGGTAGTAGGGACTGGGAGAAGTTTCATTCAATACTATATATATATTAAAAATGGTAGGTTTGTTTAATTATATGTGACCCATCATATCGAAAGGTACCTTAATACCGGCATAGTAAATTACGAGATATGGACCATTGAAATTGAGCATAGTCAAAAATCATGTCCAAGGTCGAATTTCTAATTTCATTAGAAACGTTATCTTTGAAGTGTATTCTATCATATTAATCGAGTTCGAACATCCAAAACATAAGACAAATGTTTTAAAAACCAAGATAAAAATCCTTTCTCCATTCAAGTTTTACCAGTACAGAAACTTTCATACTTTTCTGAATCAGTCTGATGCCTGTTACCAATTTGGATGTAACTTTGCAATCGAACATCCAATAACCAAAAGCAAGGCATCATTTTAAAGCTTAAAATATAATCTTTCAGATGAGACCAAAAATCAATTTTCATTTTGGGATCCTTAAGGTACCGGGGTTGAGGTAGAAATTGACATTCTTTACGAAAGGTTTGTTGTGGAAAGTCACAAATGGTTGTACTGTGGGTAACAAAAACCATATTCTTGTAAAATATACAATTCTTATCCATTTGTCTCATTTTTAATTATCAAAATTTTTTTCTTTAATGTAAGAATTTCACAAATTCATTATGATATATTTCAATATGTGTTTCAGAGTTTTGTTATTAGAAATTGTCATGGGGAGATGATCGTTTTTAGCTAGGGTTGCATTTGGAACAGTGTGTTAAGATCATTATTTTCAGTACTAAATTGTTTAGAACAGCTGAAAATTATTTATTTTCTTTCCATTCTTCCGTAATACATGTTGATCATGTTATCTCAAATTTGATTATTTTTTGCCCTCACTAGAATCATTATCTATTGCATCAGCAGCAACATTCTCTCATTTCTTAAAAATGATATTCCTAAATCTATAATATGACAGTAATCTAAGTGGAAAATGTGATTAAAATCATCTTTAACAATAGCAAATTAAATTTACACCTGCGATATAAGACTTAACATTCTAAAAGAAAATTTCTGATGGTGGTGGTGGACATGCTCAATGAATATCTGTGGTGTTTGCAATGGGGTGTAGCGAACAAGTTCTAGTTCAGCTATCCACAACTTGCTATTGTGACAACATAAGTAATTATATTGCTGCAAAATATTCTTAGCACTGCAAGGTAAAGGTTGTTCATTAAAGGTGTAGGATCTGATTTCATCATATGTTGGCTGCTCTGGCAAAATGAGAGGAAAGTCACAAATCTCTGAAGTAAAAATAGGGTGAAAAAAGTCAAATTTTGTTTTTTTGATATAAAACGTCTCCATGCATAAATGTTTACCTATAACTAAAGTTTTGAAGGTCAACTTTGCGGGGAAGTGCAATTATTCACGGTTAATTGATTGCATGTTGTTATTATTATACATTGTAGTAATCAGTATCTTTGAAATTGATTTGCAGCTAAATTTTGTTGCAATATATTCAGTGGACTACGGATTTCAATCTTTAAATGAAGAATGGAGAAAGAAAGTGTGACATATTATATGTGATGACTCACCATGAAAAGGGGGACTTTGCGACAGAACATTTTTCAAGAAACAGGTGAAAATAAAGAAAATAATAAGGATTTCCAGCAGATTTTATGTTGTAAAATTTGACTGCCTTGCTCAATTTCAACAAGTAAGGTGTCATTTTAATGCTTACAAAATGCTGCAACAGATGAAATGAAAAAAAAAATATCAAAATTGATATCATCTGCAAAGTCCCCCCTTTCGGGGTGAGCCATCACATATATCATTCAAAAGCAGAGATAAAAGAGAATTAAAATATGTCATAAAATCAATTTTGAAATTTGAAACTTTTCTCTCATTTTGCCAGAGCACCCCTAATATGTATATTTCCCTTTTAAGTATAATTGACCTCTGAATTGCATTTTGTGAGATTCCACTGTCAGGTTGTTTCTTGTTTACTCTCCATGGGAAAAGAAGGTATGCAACTCCTGGAGAGGCGATTGTTAAGTAGTAACACAAGAAATTGAAAATAGATATAAGCAAACACTAAACATTTGCAGCTATATCTCAACAAACTATTAAAAAAGGAGTTGACATTTGGAATTCACAATCAGAAAAATATGGGCTTTTATTTGATAATGAAAATATACTACTTGCAGTTGAGCAGC
>JXSR01S017779.1:201606-216013 GCA_000969725.1 Ophiothrix spiculata
AATATTTACAATGAAACATACAGTTATTTATCATATATTTTGGCAAGTACACATTTAAATTGATAAAGTGACAGAGTATCAAAGTTAGAGCTAGTATCTGATGTAATAATATCATTCCACAGATGAGCTGCTCTAGCATGCAATGTTCTCATACCTGAATTGGTCTTATAGTGAGGAATGACCAAAGAGTTTGAGGAATTCACCATCGGATGTTTGTAAGTGCTGAAATTATTCTTTTAACCAACAAGATGACACAAATTTCATAATCTGTATATAAAACAAATATTGACTGCTTTTTGATTGTGGTATGGTTAAACTTACTTCCTCTCGATTATCTCAAACCATGAATATGCTCTCAACTTCACTTTGTTTATATTCATGGTACTGAAATCAACTTTGGGAAACAATTTTAACCATGGCCCTCAAAGCAGCCAATATTTGTATTATATTCATTTTTGTAGGTTTATACATTGCATAGTCTGCATTGGAAATGTAAGTTAAACACCATTATTTTTTCCCTCGTCATATTTACTTTTTACACACGATAATGGCGTTGACGAATAGGACGAATCTGCATTACACACTGAAGTAGAGTGGAATTTGCATGTCCTTCCTTTTTAACGCATAGCATTTCTTTCCTGTGTTAAAGTCCCAGTAAATTATATGATGTAAAACTATGATTGTAAAGATCGTCGACAAACCACAAAAAAGTATATATACAGCTAGGGTGGAACAAATGTCATATAGGGTGTAAATATAGAATTTCGTGCAAAAATGGTACCATAATTGATTTCATGATATCTTTATAACTGTATGTAATTCAATAATTTGACCCTTTGATATATGAAGGGGGTGCTATATACCGCTCTTTTAAATAAACAAAACTTATAATGAAGGAATTTGCTTCTGCACTGACTTACAGTGTGATCAGATAGTTTCAGAATGCAAGACTGACCCAAGTCAACTTAAGTTCAAAAAAGAGTTATACACAGGAGAGACTTTCTTATAGCTAGGGCTACCTTGTGCTTGATGGACTAAAAGAATCTGCACTGCATGTGCCCCAAAAAGTCCTTTATAGATAATGTTTTATATAAGTAGTCAAAATCATGTTCTCGGCCAAATTTCCTCTTGAAATTGGAAGATAATTAGTGTTAGGTGTAGCGTCTGTGTACTGTCTTAGAAAACATGCAAAAATTGAAAATCGGTAGTCTTTTTTCAAAATGGCAGTCGAAAAACATAAAGAAAAGTTCCACAGCAAATATGTGAAAAAACTGTTTTTCAGACTGATTTTTTCAATGGAATTGGCCCAGACAAGCAGAGCATAAGCACAGATGCATTACTGCACAAGATCTCACCCCTTTTTACATAAAATTCAATCAGGCATGAGAATGATTTTTCATTAAAATATCTGAATTTGGTAAAATTTAAGCAAAAAACCTCTAAAGTGGTTAAATCGAGCTCCAAATTATCTGAATTTGGATGATTTTGAATGACAAAATATCTGAAATCAGATAATTATCTGAAGATTCTCATGCCTGTTCAATACATAAAGCACATATGAATGCAAGAATGACCCGAGTCCACTGTCTAAAGTGACCCCCTGCAAAGCATTGCGAGCACAAATACTATAGAAAAATCATGTTTCATATAGCAATTGGATTCATTAACCTACCTTCTGAACCAAATTGTCATAACTTAAACATCAGACATACCGTGAAGTGGACTTGGGTCACTTTTGCATTCCGATATTAAATTGATAAACTAATACAATGCAATTCATGATTCTTAGGTGATCAAACTTGAACATTGTCTCTTTTCAGTGTAAATGAAAACAACGCACAACATAAATGCATGCTGAAAATTTCACTTGATTCTGATCATTCCTGGGACTATAAATACTAAAGGGATAAGAAGTAGAGGCCAATTATCTACTACGGCATTGTTTACCATTGATTGTTGATCGCTCCTGGTAGTTATCACACCAGGCAGCGATACAACGAATCTGTGTGATATATATCCATATGTCTGTATGACTTCACCGTGAGCCACATATGGCAGCTATCAATAAAAGTTCTGAGAATTTCCCGAGTTTGTGTATTTTTGGCGGTTTTTGTGCTCCAAATCATCATTTAACCAAAACAACTCCATAATTGCAAGCTGTTCTGTTCAAAAATTCAAAAATCTTACTAAGTCATAAGAACATAAATTTTAATAAAATATGAGCCAATTGGTCAAAATTCTATCACTTTTTTATCAAAGTTTACAGAAATATTATATCTATACAAAAAATTGTCCTTACTGTGTTCCATTTTATTGAAAATGAGTAAAAGCAGAATGTAAATTGAGATATTCGGTGCATGCATTTCCTATTAAAGAATGCACTGAGTACATTTTCATGTACATCTTTCACACCATAAAGGTGGAAATATGGGCACAAAAATGGGTTTGTATACAGGTATTCTTTGATTCATAAATGGCTATGAACTATTATACTGAACTCCGTTCACATCTTTTGAGGATTCACATACACATGTTATTGCCAAGAATTTAACAAGCGCACCTCACAAGGTTGGCAACTAAATGAGATTGAATATCGATTAATTCTTGATGACTAGATATGGGAAATACCCAATTAGCATCATAATACCGTAGAGGACATTGCTCGCTCTAGACGATTGGTTAACAAAAGACTCATGTCTTGCTTCATATCCCTTTAGTATTTTTAGTCCCAGGATCATTCATTCTCAAGTTAAAGAGCTTTTCAGGCTTTTAAAAATATCCATAAGCTAATTTGTTGTAATTAATTGTAAGGCCTTGACAGTAATAAAAAAACAATACACTTTCTTACTTTCTTGGTTTTCTAGGTTGACACGAGTATATGTAGTGCAGAACAGGTTGATTGGAATCTCTCTTTGAAATATAGAATGTTACTCTTGTGCTTTTGGGGTAACTCCCTATGTGGAACTGAATATCACTATACTCTATCAATATTGAAGTATGCAACAAGCAGCCGATTAACGCACATAAACCAATATGATCATACGTGGAAGTAAGTTAGTCCCTATATCTCAAATCATTTCAACGTACCAAATCATGTTGAATATATTCAAATGAACTTATGATCAATGTTTGTCTATGTGTTAGCAACAAAATTAGCCAAAAAAATATAAAGATCGTGAAGAATTCATGTAAGAAAAAATTAATACGCAGTGATTTGGTCTTAATCAATCTTGATCAATCATTAAAAGTCCCTTAAACAATACAGAACCACCAGTTCACAGTGTTGTTGAATACAAGGGATATGCTATGGATCTCATAACAGAGTCTGATTGCTTGTTGCATTCTTCAAGGTCTATAGAGTATAGTGATGTGTTATCAGGGTTTTCAGATGGGAGTTTCACTACTGTGGAGTTAAGATGACAATGAGTTAATTATAAACATGAACTGAGAAATTTACCATGCAGCATGGATTGAATCACTGGACTATGTGTTAGTTAAGCCTGCAGATTACGGGTATTTTCACTCCCGGGACTCGTATTTTATTTTCGAACGGGTACCCGGGACTCGAATCATATTTTAAGATTCAAAATGTAAGTTGAAAAGGCACCAGTTGGAAACATGGAAGTAGTGCACAAGTACCAAAAGTTACACTCCAGTCTTTGCACTATACTGTAGGGCACATTTCAGGCTTAAAAACGGCTGATTTAATACCGTACTGACGCGGTTATAGTCCCACCATTTTTTTACCTCAGATTTTATTCAAATTACGAGTGCGACTTAAATCGGGGAACTTACATAAATCAACGTTTAATGTGGTAATATTATTTTCGCTGCTTCGTGGAGTCGCCATTTTGACTACTACAATCACAATTGCGCATGTCTGACAAGTATGATAGCACCGTTATATAACCGTGAACAACGCCATCTGCTGACGAACATTCAACAGTCTGTTAACTATTTTATGCATCTGTTGAATGTTCGTCAACAGATGGCGTTGTTCACGGTTATATAACGGTGCTATCATACTTGTCAGACATGCGCAATCATGATTGTAGTAGTCAAAATGGGGACTCCGCGAAGAACAGATTGCGATGTTTGTAACAAAACATAAAGAAATCGGTGATCTTCCTGCAAGAGACATCGCATGTTTGATAAAGTTTGCGACTATTTTCGGAAGTAGATTTTGATATTTGATCATTTTTAAGGTCATTTAGCAACTTATGGCCGCCAGTGAAATGATTATTGGAATATTTTGGTAATGATAATTTGGTACTGTTTTTCGGGTTTCGAGTAGGCAAATTTGGGACCCGGGACTCGAAAGCAAAACGAGACTCATAAAAACCGGGACTCACTTGCAGGCTTACTAAGCTCACATTTTATTGCAATTATATAATGATACATTTAAAGACACTTGTTAGTAAAATTTACAACTAATTTGACACGAAGTTTAACATTCATTATGTTAAGAATGTCTCCATAGAAATGACCTTGTGTTCTAACCTAGACTTCTCAGCTGCAAATGCTAGTAGGTGGCTCTCTAATGTCTCATCCACTGAGCACAGATAGGATGGATCATTCCTCTGAAAAAAGAAAAAAAAATCAATATAAAATATTTTTAAAAACCTAATTTCGTGGAATTACAACCCCTATGTTAAACCAATGCAACAAAATTAAGTGCTTTATCATTAATACTTACAGTTTGACTGATGCTTTTTTTCATCATTATTGCTACAGTGTTACTGATTCTTTATTATTACCTCAAATATGACCAAGTATTATTGCTACAATTTGACTGATGTTTTATCATCACTTCCAATGTGACCAGGGATTTAGCATTATTTTTACAGTGTGACCAGAATTAATCATTACTGCTACAATGTGACCGCGGTTTTATCACCGAGCTCCATTATCACTAAAAATATCATTGCGTAAAAAAGGTGCAAAATTTCAATAATTGGTACACATATATAGCATACTGCCCTACAAAGTATATAACAAGATGGTTCGTGAACCAGTAGTCTCGCCTGCGTATCGACCGCCTACTTAATCATTCAGTTTGCGTGTGCTAATCCCTAACCCCGTCATGTCACCAAGTTTCATTACCATAGCCCTTACGGTGTAGGAGATATACTTAAAATTAAAAATAACGCATAAATTATGTAAGTTAGGTACTTTACGCAGCGCCAGTTCAGCTTCAACCCTTCCCACTCACCAAATATTATCTACATAGGGCATACGGTTTCCGAGATTTGCTCCGGACAAGAAATGCAGACGGCGGACGGTTTTAAGGAATGGTATGTCTCTTACTGAAAAATTTTCAGGCGAGACAAAAATGCAGTGTATGCATTCATAAAGCACTGCAGATACTTCATTAATCCTGCAATTTCACTTCAATCCAATCCCTTGCTAGAAGGTATGTTCATATGTTTGATTTAATAGATACTGCCTGAAGTTATGCAAGAGCATTGGTCGTCTGCTTATTTCTGCAGGAGCTCTCCAGGGGAAAAAGAAGTGGCTTGCAATGTATCTGTGATGCACATACTGCATTTTTACTTTGTCCGGCAACATAATGCATACACAACAAGAAGACAGGAAGCTCATATGTGACCTGTCATATCAATAAGTACCTTATGTCGGCATGATATATTATGTGATACAAGCCATTGAAGCTGAGCATAGTCAACAATCACGTCTGAGAGCGAATTTCTAATTTCATCAGAAACGTTATCTTTTAAGTATCATATCAATCAGCTTACAACATCCAAAACACAAAAATGTGTTGAAAACCTAGATAAAACTCCTCTCTCCATTTAAGTTTTACTCAGTACAAAAACTTGATTTTCTCAGAACTATAGTTTTTTGAATCAGCCTGATGACTTTTACCAATTTAACTTTGCAACCGGACATCCAATAACCAAAGCAAAATCTTAGCTTTCAAATGGACAAAGTTTCAGTTTTGATTTTGGGATCCTTCAGGTACCTTTCGATATGATGGGTGAATGAGGAGCACAAATCATAAGCAGTCTTGAATGAAAAATCAACTGACCTCTTAAAAAACCCAAAATGACTTTCTGGAAACTCTCTTTCTGACAGTTCCCATTAGTACAAAATTACCATTTTTAAGTGTGTGATGTTTAGGTTAACATAATATAATTGCATGCAAATTTGAACTCATAAAGTGATAAGTGAATACTCAACTTTGAATGAAAATCATGCTTTTCCTGTTGGTGATCAAGTTCCCATTATTCAAAAGTTGCCAAGACTTATTGATTCTTGCCATGTATGTGTTTGCCATAAGACCAATGTTTTGTTTACAAATATTTGCATATTAAAATTAACTTGTAAATGATTGGTTGAACCATGGAAAAAAGAGCCGCCTACTTTGTTGATCACCGACTTTATCATCCATCATAATTGGAACAATTTGACACCTTAACCTTTGAAATTGGACACACTTGAAAATTTGACCTTCCTTTTGACCTTTGACCCCAAGGGAAAGGTTGTACGATTTGACCATTTAGGAAATTTGACCTCAGATGACCTTTTGACTTTTACTGACCTTGCCTTGGGTCAAGCACTTTCTATGGCTTAAGTTTAATCCATGTGGGGTAAGGGGTTCATGAGGTATGACCTTCACTTCAAAATGACCTTGGACGACCTCAGGTCAACTTTTTTTTTTATGACCTAAAATTACCTTTTGACCTTGAATGACCTTCACCGCACTCCCCAAAAAAGGTGTGTCGCACATGCTAATCCCGAACCCCTTCAATTCACCAAGTTTCATTACCATAGCCCTTACGGTTTAGGAGATATACTTAAAATAAAAAATATGCATAAATTATGCAAATTAAGAACTTGTTCAGAATTTGTGGCTATGACCTTGACTGCCTATGACCTTAACATGACCTTGGATGAACTTTGGATAATTTTTTTGACCTGAATGTATCTCAAGGCAACTTTTTGACCATATTGGAAATTTGTCTTCAGATGACCTTTTGACCTTAACTGACCTTGCCCTTGGGTCAAGCACTTTCTATGGTCTAAGTTTAATCCATGTGGGGTCAGGGGTTCATGAATTATGACCTTGACCTCAAAATGATCTAGGATGACCTCAGGTCAACTTTTTAAACAATTTTGAAATTTAACCTCAAATTACCTTTTGACCGTGAATAATCTTCACCGCACCCCTCAAAAAAGGCGCGTAGCGTGTGCTAATCCCAAACCCCTTCATGTCACCAAGTTTCATTACCATAGCCCTTACGATTTAGGAGATATACTTAAAATAAAAAATTACGCTTAACGGCAGACGGTTTTTAGGAATGGTATGTCTCTTCCTGAAGATTTTCAGGCGAGACAAAAATGAAATGTCATCTAACATGTCAGTGATTCATACCTATTTAAATCTAGAAACCAGAAAATTACTTACTCGGAGCAACTGACGTTGTGGATGAAACTATTCATCTTTCAGCTGGGTTGTGATGTCGACCTTGATGCCAATTGGAAGTCAAAGGTGACATCATTTTGCAAGGAAGAGTCTTTATGGTCCTGTCCCAGGCACGTGATAGGTTCACTCTCACCCCTCCACTACGGTTGAGAGAAGGTTGTTCGGCTCTCACCCAAACGGCTTCCTGAAGGACGATGTTTTCGTCCGCAACGTCGGTTGCTCCCAGTAAGGAAATTTCTGGTTGTCTAGCTTTAAATCTATTCTTGAACTTCAACCCAGATGAATGAGAGTATGCACAATTATAAGTCTATTGCAATAGTTACTTACAGCTACAGCCTTTACGAAGGCATCCATTATGTAGAAATCAGCGCCACCATGTCCAACTAAATGTGTATTATGTACCGGGGGTTTGGGGTTGATGGTTCGTCTCTGCCGTGTCACAAAATCAAACACTTCAACTTTGTTGAAATCAGCACATTCTATTTGACCCTGTGGAAAAAAACATTACAAAGCAGACGGGTGAGGAAAAAGGATTTGCTTGATAAGGGGGGGGGGTCTTTATTATTATGTCACAAATAGAAACACTGAACATTATTATTGAGTTTACAGAATTCATGTGTGGCTGATATATTCGTGTGATGGTAGAAATATCATTACTCAGTGAAAGATACAAGTTCCAATGGACCAAGTATATATGTGACCATCCAGCCCAAACCAGCAGTAAATGCCAGCTTTTGTAATTTTCACCTTTTTAATTATTTGCAAAGACCATGCTTTAATGATTAAAATGACACCTTAATGAACTTCACACGATTTCCAGAAGTCAAGTTATGGTCCGTCAAAGTTTGTCAGGGAGTAAAACATATAACTGAGATAAACTCGTTCCAAAGTTTAGTAAGCCCTATATTTTCTGTTGATTGTCTTAAGAATATACCAATTTATTTCACATTTCCTATCATTTTCTTGAAATGAAACTTTGCTGGTATTTTGTAGTAATCACTAGGATTGTGAATCTGTCATAAAATAGATTTCGGCAAATTATGACCTTGACATGTATTTTCACCTGTAGCGCAAAATGAAGTTTCTGGCATTTACTGCTCATACGGGCTGGAAGGTCACATATGACCAGGTATATATTAGGTTTCATCCCATGGTCATGTTAGTGAGTTAGGGTCGGGTCACTATTAGTGAGTTAGCGTGGTTTTAGAATAGCTGTCGTTGCGGCAGACGGCCAAGCTTATAGTTGCGGCAGACGACCAAGCATTTGCAATTTTGAGTTGTCATACTGTAGCACCACTTATTTGCATATTGCCCCGATGGCCTGTTGCAAGAAAAGTTGAATTTATTCCAACTCAAAATATTGTGTCTTTGTGACCACCACGACAGGTAATCGACACATATCAGCTTGTCGTGCTTTCAAGATGCGACAAGGTCGAGTTTGCCCACTTATTTTTGACGTCATGCTGGTCGTACAACCACAACCAAAGACACTCTGAAACCAGCTTTAAGGTCGAGCAATGGGTCAAGTTTTTTAAGAGACCTAAAGTATACTTTTTCCATTCCATCCACTAGTAAATAATGCTAGCTTGTAAAATGGAACAGTAATTCATGCCATTTGACACCAATAATGACGTTAAACAATCATATCAAGGTTTTTGTAAATATCCAAACTGCTTCCCCCATTAGATATTTCATACTTGCAAATCATTCCATAATAACCTTAATAAGATTGAGATGTGTTTCTAATTCCAACATTTCTTTGTTTGTTTTTGAAACAATCATAGTAATAACCTTGTATAGTACTGTTGTTCCTACAAAAACAAAAAGTCATGTGTAGGAAAAAGTGAAATTTAGGAATCTAAATAAGGCCCCTAAAAATAAATTGTTTGGTTGTCCTCCACAACTATTTTTGAGCAAGTGCGGGCGGGCGGATATTTTTTTTCAAATGTAAGTCAAAGTTACACCAAATTATGGTCTCTATAAAAATGCAATTAAGTCTACTGTATCAAAAAATCTCTTTATACAAGTTTTAAAAAAATAGTATTAAAATGGAAACAAAATGAAAACAACAACTTAAAAAATATTTTAAAAAAATCTAAATTCTCTAAGAAAAAAACCCACTTTTTTGGAAATCTGAAAATTAGGCGCGATATATAATTTGTACAGTAAAAACTTTTTTTCCAGTTTCGAAAAATAGGGGCGGGCGGTCGAGGACAACCATACAATTTTTTTTTTGCCTAATGGATGGACAATCCCTGTAAGTTGCAGATGCTGCTTAATGGCTCCTTACCTTGGTCCCAAATATCTTGACGGATCGTTCACAAACTTTCTCTGTAAAAGCCACCATAGACAATGACGCTGTTCTACCATGATTGAAAACAAAATTAACCACCTGTTAAAATGTTAAGAAAAAAATGAGGTTCGATAAACAAACTTATCTTAATTGAACGAAAATCGGTGGGTGTGAATAAGGTTATATAGTATGGCCAAAAATGCACTATGGGATATTGCAAATCCAATTCTTGTCTCAGCTGATTATCACAAATACCATTATCATAGGAATACACACACTTCCAATAAAGCCCTGAGCGTGTGAGCATAAAGCATCTGTGCGAATCCAAACTGCATTGTGGGATATTACCTGTCAAATTAGCTCAATCGGTAAGGCGCTCGCTTGCGGTGCGGAAGGTCCCGAGTTCGAACCCCGCTCGTTCCAAAAAAGTTGAGTGTGCTTGAAATTCCCTTGGACAAGGAACTAACTGCTAATTGTCTCGTGGAAACCCGTACGAAACTCGGGGAGCTGATCCGGGCAGCGATTGTACGTACGTATGTGGGCTGATCAAGGTTCAGCGCCCCTAGAGGTTGTCGCAGAACCTGAAATGGGAGGCATAGCGCACTATAAATCCCCAGTATTTATTTATTTACCAACCTAATTCCAATCTTACCTGATTATCACATACATCATTGTCACAGTCATACACACACTTCCCATAAGGCTCCGAGAGTAATGCTTCTGTACCAATCACACACTGCATGGTGGGATATTGCCAACCCAATTCCCATCTTACCTGATTATCACATACATCATTGTCACAGTCATACACACACTTCCCATATGGCCCTGAGCGTAAAGCTTCTGTAACCGTTTCTATGCTTGGCTCTTCGGCAATGATACAAACAGGCCATTTTATGTTTCCCTGTAAAATACGAGAGTAAATAAAGAAAGTCTTGCATGATTGCAATTTTGTCATTGACATATAATAGTATCCATGCATTGAGCCACGTGCATCCTTGTGAGGCACACATTTTTTTACAAATTATTTATGGGTTCAAGTTCACCTACAAGATTTCAGAATATCTGTCACTACCTTTCCACCATCACCTGTTTTGAAATACAATTTCAAAAGTGTCAAGCACGTATGATTCCCAATAAGCAAAACATCATACAGGTCATCCTTCCCATGTACAACAATTTTCTGGATAAAAGCCGCCTTGATATAAGCCGCACACCCGAGTACCATTTAACTAAATCCTTCATTGAAAATTTTGTAATCCTTGTCTGTCCTGCAAATAAAATTTGGTTGTGAAAAATGAGGGCCAACTATTTGAGGGATCAAGAATAAGGTAATGCCATAAGAGCCGTACTACATATACGCTGCAACGGCTTTAGTCAGCTCATAAATCAGTATATAAGCCATGATTCGTATTCCGGATATAATGGTATAGGATTATGGATTTAAGTATTCAAATATGGCACTGAGTTGTTCATTGCGAAGTGATCATGTTTTGCTGAATACGGGCAGCTAGATTCCACACTGCAATCAAGACATCTAGACATGAGGTCATCAATTATGATCTTACCGTACTGACTCCGAGTGGACCATCTAGATAGATTTGTTTTGCTGAATACGGGCAGCTAGATTCCACACTGCAATCAAGGCATCTAGACATGAGGTCATCAATTATGATCTTACCGTACGGACTCCGAGTGGTCCATCTAGAGAGATTTGTTTTGCTGAATACGGGGCAGCTAGATTCCACACTGCAATCAAGACATCTAGACATGAGGTCATCAATTATGATCTTACCATACGGACTCCGAGTGGACCATCTAGATAGATTTGTTTTGCTGAATAAGGGCAGCTAGATTCAACACTGCAATCAAGACATCTAAAAATGATGAGGTCATCATTATGATCTTACCGTACGGACTCCGAGTGGACCATCTAGATAGATTTGTTTTGCTGAATACCGGCAGATAGATTTCACACTGCAATCAAGACATCTAGACATGAGGTCATCAATTATGATCTTACCGTACGGACTCCGAGTGGACCATCTAGATAGATTTGTTTTGCTGAATATGGGCAGCTAGATTCAACACTGCAATCAAGACATCTAGACATGAGGTCATCAATTATGATCTTACTATACAGACTCCGAGTGGACCATCTAGATAGATTTGTTTTGCGGAATACCGGCAGCTAGATTCAACACTGCAATCAAGACATCTAGACATGAGGTCATCAATTATGATCTTACCATACAGACTCCGAGTGGACCATCTAGATAGATTTGTTTTGCGGAATACGGGCAGCTAGATTCAACACTGCAATCAAGACATCTAGACATGAGGTCATCAATTATGATCTTACCATACGGACTCCGAATGGACCATCTAGATAGATTTGTTTTGCTGAATATGGGCAGTTAGATTCCACACTGCAATCAAGAAATCTAGACATGAGGTCATCAATTATGATCTTACCATACGGACTCCGAATGGACCATCTAGATAAATTTGTTTTGCTGAATAAGGGCAGCTAGATTCCACACTGCAATCAAGACATCTAGGAGCAGCACCCTCAGGCTGAAAATAAATGACCAATCAGTATCAATTTTAAGTTAGTTTAAGTTGTTAAAGAAGAATTGTCCAATTGCTTCAACTCTTTTTCAAACATTTTCTGATTTTGGTACCAAAATATTACTTGTATTTTTCTCATATTCCATGTGAAATTTCATGGCCGAAGCATGTTTAGTTTTGGAGATATGGGTAAAAATGTGTCTAATTATGGTAACCATAATTTATTTACTGTAAAGCAATTTATTTCGCGGGTACTTTATTTCGCGAATTGTCAAAATGGAACATTTTCGCGAGGATTAAATTTCGCGAATTTGAAATTTTATTATTGTAATACATATCTGCCGAATTCGGAAGACTTCAGTCATTTATGTACACATGCTGTATTTTGCAAAAAAACAAAACTGGGAGTATAAATTAAATACTTCGAAAAACAATGCAAAACAACATTGTTTACTCACTTTACAAATAGTCTATGGGCTCAGACTCGAAACCCTCCCCCCCCTAGGGGGATTTTTGGAACCTTTACCCCCTGAGATGTTCAAATCAGGTTGTCTGCAAATTGACCAGTGGTGGGTGTGGCCGTGAGGGCGCTTTTTTCAAAATGGCCACCAATTTTCATCATAAACCACTTCAAGCAACCTGTAAACAACGTTATATCCAAATTTATCATTCTCAAATGGCTTTTAGAGATTAAGCAAACACATTGGAATAAAAAATGATGTCGCATGCACATTAAATATTCAAAATGGCTGCCAAAATGGCCGCCAAATAGCATATTTACAAGAAAATTGACCAATTTGGCCTTTCCATGGCCTAATATTATAAAAGAACCAATAGAAATACATGTTGAGGATTATAATAGAATCATCCTGTCATTAAATCATGTCATTCACGATTCAAATTCAAAATGGCGCCCATGTAAGATCCAAAATGGCTGCCAAAATACAATTTTGTTACTTAAAATGGGCTGTAGTGACACTAAAACAGGAATAAACCCCTTTATAATGTGGACTAATTAAAAGAATGGCCTTTATGATAAGACATCAATTCATGTTGCTAATATGCTTCACATCAAAAATGGCATTCATAATAAGGTCCAAAATGGCCGCCAAAATGCATTTTTGTCTCTCAAAATTCGGTGAAAATGATATCAGAATAGGATTAAAACAAAAATTCATTCAATTTAATAGAAAATGCATGGCTGTTAGAGTAACAGAGGATCAATTATTTCCTAAACTATGTTGCTAAAATGTTTAAAATCCAAAGTGGTGCCCATAATAAGGTCCAAAATGACTACCAAAATACATTTTGTCATCTAAAAATGGATTAAGAGTGCCATTAAAACCCTGTTCAAGACTTATTATTTCAAATTATCAAATTAATCAAAGGCAAATGACTTGCCATCAGATCATTCTGTCATCAAATCATATTTTTTACATTAAATTCAAAATGCACGCATGTTAGATTGCCACCAAAATACAATTTTGTCACTTGAAATGGACTAAAGTGATATATATGAAACAGGATTAAAACCTATAACGCATTCAAATTTAATGAAAAATGAATTAAAGTGACATAAAAATAGATTAGAAATAGTATCATCGTTCGAAATGATTAATAAACAATTGCTTTTTAGAGCAATATTTATAACAGACCAAATAACTTACACACTTTTTCAAAACCACCAATGGAAAATGACTGAGGGTACTTTGAGACCTAATTCTCCCCTAATTCTCTTGCTAACATGTTTCAAATACATATTGGCGCCCACAATAAGGTCCAAGATAACAGCCATTTTTTGCCACATTAACATGGGTCAGTGACATTACAACAGGATTAACAACCTTGAAATATTCAAAATCACAAATGAAAAATGACTTTTAGGGTAATAACAGATCAATTCCATATCCGGAATCTAAAATCTGTTGCTAACATGTTTGTTTATGATATTGAAATAAATTAATCTGAATCCGAATGTTTCATATCCAAACTGCTGCCAATAATAGGGTTATTATTGGCAGCATTGGCTAATCCTAATCATAAGGTTCAAAATGGTCATCAAAATGAATTTTTTGTTCACTAAATATATTGGGGAGAAA